>JAANSN010001050.1:0-39453 GCA_036850665.1 Dicranocentrus wangi | reverse complement strand
TGAATTGGTAATGCTTAAAATTCGAAACTGATGAGTACTGATGACCTGTTTTGGAGGAGACTTGGTGCAAAGAACGCTTGAAAACAAAGGAAACGCCAATGATGTAATACTTGGAATTTTATAATAGAGATCATCATCTTAAATCTTTTAAAAGTATGTACATTGCATTTTTATATGGGATTTTTCAGCTTGCTTGTCGGTGCTATTGCATTGGATGGAAGTATGCATATTGCATATATGTAGTAGAAAAGTGTGGAGTCATATAATAAAGTCAGGGAAAGGCAGTAGGCAGGACGAGTGTATTAGATGTTTTATGCATAATATTATGCATGCACGATATATATGTGGATGTGGAGTATATGGAGTAACGACAGATTTCCTGTCTTCCCTTTCTGTCATCATCTGTGTGCATTGACTACATGTGTTTATATATATTCCTTGTCAGCCCGTACAAACACTTTCTGAAGAAGAGTTTTGAAACAAGCAATCCCCAAATTGCCGTTAACACATTTACCACTACTTTTGTTGTTTATTCTCCAGTTGTATAGCAACTTGTTTGAAACTTTAAAGGTTGTCGGCAAGTTGAGAAGAAGTGGACTTTGGATTTCTGTCTTTGTGGCAACTTTTTCCTTGATTTTGCACTACTAGTTACACCAATTCCAAAAGTAATCTCTAATAAAAATCTTATCAAATAGGTTTCTTAGAGAATTCATTAGGCTGAGAATCGTTTAGCTTCCAAAAAAGGCTGATATGGTCAGTCCTTTCTCTAAAACTAAAAGTCAAGGTAATTCATAAAAATACTGATAGACTGAAGTAAAACAATATCAATAATTAATTGGACTGACAACATAATGACAAAATTTGTCCCTGTCTGCCTTACGTAGTACACAATCCAGTTTTACTTGAAAAACCAAAAAAATACTACAAAAATTCATTGATTAGCAAGTGCAAAGTGTGTGTTGAGTACTATAGGTCCACTCACTCTCTGTGATTTACTTTGAGGATACGTTGTCCGTTGTAAGTATTTGTAATCTTAAAAAAAATCTTAATTATCAATTATATCTTCATGTCTTCACCTTCTAATTAGAAATATACGCACAGCATTATCATGCTGCAATATTAATATCATTATTAGACAATGACGGTATGTCTTTGTCACTTGAACAGGTTACACTACTTTCAACTTCACAGTTGTGAATCACTTTAAAAAAGATTGGAGTCGAGTCCAAAGAAGTGAGTAGCTGTTCATCATCAATCAACCCGAACCCTTTTCAAAATGTCTGGATCAAAATTGCGAAACCGAATGGCTCCCCAGCAGCACATTCGTGCTCCAACCAATACATTAGATCAACATGTATTGAGTTTGAATGAGCGGATTTTAAATGAGGTGTTTAATCTCTACATGGAGAAGGAAGTTGGTAAGTCGGAATTGGAAATCCTTAATTTTGTATACCCTAGTTTAATTAAGTGTGTGCTAATGTGAGATATATAATAGGTATTATGTCAAAAGAAGTTATAGTCTGACATTGTCATAAGCTCTTCTAACGTATTCCTCCTACACGTGACTGACACACTTGATGATAATATGATCTACAGTCAGTAATGTCAGGAATTGTGATTTTACGGTTCGGTCCGCAGCGGTTTTATTTAGGACTGTATACCGTACGTACGCCACCCACATTAGTTGTTCATTCAGAGTTTGCCGTTACAAATAGGCTCCTACAGTACAAATTCACAGTTGTCAGATGAATGTTGTCATCAGGATGGGAAGGGAAAATACTTGTCTCTCGTCATTGTGTATCCTCCAGGTAATGTAACCGACGACGTAGGTGTTTGTGTAAATGAACTTGTATGAATGAACAAGTCCAATCAGGTTGCACGGAAAACTGATTGTGAGTTTAATGATCTGCTGGTTGTCTGTACTTAACAACGCTAATTGTCATTCATTATTATTATCTGTATGAATGCATCTACCAGGACATTCAATATTATAGAATGTGTATTACAGTTGCTTATCGGCTGGCCAGATTTATCATATGTAGTAGTATTAAGTAACAATATAGCAGATAGGATACCTGATACCTGACTGTCACTATCTTCACCCGATAACTCAAAAGCAGGAGTGACAAGTGACAACAAATAGGAGGATATTATGTAAAACCTTGCTGCCGTGCAACTATGTATTGAAAATGTTACCTGTTGTTAATTGAATTGAACTGAATGTAGCACTAAAATAATTTCTTAAAAGCAATAGTTCTTCTAACATATTTTGCAATGGTGGAATTTGAAGTGGGATATAGTATTGAAAGTGAAAGTAATAAGAATACTCCAGTTACATACATAATATCATCATGTAAGCATTTATGTAGTGTAGGTATGCAGTTGATATACAGGATAATCACAAGTACTTACTTATATGAGCTCATAGCATATAGTGTGTTGTTATGCTATTATTGTATCAATTGAAGGCATGAAAATTAATTGCTGACAATTGGAGTAGGAAGTAGGAACGGATGCGTATATGGATAGGGTATTAGGGTGAGTGATTAGGAAAGGGACTTTGGGAGGACACTGTTCTTCGTCTTCTTGTAGTTTTCAGCCAGCTAGAATACTTTTAAATTATGTGATGCATGTGTTTAAATGTCGAGGTCCGACTTATTTACCATTTCATTTCGTGTGTGCCATTCATAAAGCACGTCAATCGCGAAGCATGGTAAGTTAGACTAGTGTCGTCCCCTGTCCCCACAATTATAATAGAATGGCTAATTCATAAAATATAAAAAAGTTCGATATTAGTTTTTTCATCAGTGCCAGTATAACAATTAAAATGATCATTTATTTCATTTTGAAGTTGATTTCGGAGTTCAAGTGTGTATCTCTGATTTCAGGGTATAGACAGACTGGGGATTAAAAATATTTCTCCAAAATTGTACGTCTTTTTAGTATACCCTATATATGATACGTAAGTAGTACAAATATCATATATATATAGCATCACCTAAACATATTTAGTGATTTAATTACTGCACGGTTAAGGTGTAACCATGCTCAATTTTATATTAATTGTGTGACCACGTGGCCAGTCAATGCAAGTATTCATAATTCATAATAATATCATTGAAAAAGTCTGATCAATAAAATGAAAAGAAAGCAGATTTAGAGGACATTGAAGATGTGTTCCGCAATGGTTACATTTTGTAATGCCCATGTAAATATACCTACGTACATTTTGTACACAAAGATCAAGATTATATTTTATTCATCTAGGGCACGGGTACAACGAGATTCTTTAAAATATTTGACATGCATTTGGTGAACTGGATACACGTGGATATATGCTTGTATGAATTATTTCTTACAATTAGGATTTTAGGATGATGATAGGATTCCCGATTTTCCTTGTGAAAATTCCAGCGCTTTACTCGCACAATAAGAGTGCTAGTTTATGGAGCGCTTTGGAGAATCGAATGAACAGTAACGGTTAGCGGTACACCGTTTTGTGTGATTTGCTTATGCTTTCCTTTTATTACTCCTACTTCATACTTTGAACTTGCTATAGGAGATAATTAAATAGTGGTCGACGCATTATCCACTATTCACATCATTCCAATCTTTAGTAGGAGTAATGGCATGGCGTATTTAAGTGTATGAGTCATCACATCACATCACATCACATTATCCCACGTTTTAGTTTTTTACAAGTACCTATACCTATGCATTTATGTGAGTGTTTATTATCATGAATTAATGATGAAAAAGTAGTAATAATAGTGATTCTCTTTGTAGCGGCTAGCTACTCACTACGAGCCCACCTGTACCTCATGTTCATCATGTAGTATGCTCCAGTTTTTCGTTAAAACAGTCAGAAATTGCAACTAAGACGTTATATAAGCCCCTTATCTCATCAATTATTATTTATGAACATCAAAGCTTTAAAAAAATGGCAAAGCGTAAAGGAAAAATCTATATTCTTACGAGAGGCATGAGGCATGACTGGTATGAGGCATGCATCCATCATTTGCATGGATGTTCTCGGTCCATCATTACAGTTACAGCTCGGCCGCGCAGCCGTGTTTGTTCCTGCAAAAAAAGCTGGAAAACTGGAAAAAACCACACTTGACTACCAAAATCTGTCTGTAAACCTAATGTTTCTATTATATTTTGCTGAATGGGAATAATAATGGGATGTAGGTGGTTGTTCTACTACAGTTAGTTACTTTTTGTTTTTTCATCAAGCTAGATTATTTGTTGGATTCAAACATGTTCCAGTAAAAGTCCAAAAAAGTAACCATTGCATTGCATTGCATATTGCATGGCTTTTTCATAAAGGGCTTACTTACTTACTACTACGATCGCAGACTTTTTTCATAACTCTCACAACTTGATTCAAGGAGACATGGGTTTGGGGTGGTAGAAGTCGTAGAAGAAGAATGAGATGGCATGCATGGTGCGTAAAAGCATGTGTAAAGGTTGTGTAAAAACGACAAGAAAACGTTTTTATGGGGTTTTAGCCTCGTCTCGCACACACTCGTAAGTAGTGAAGGATGATGATTTAATGCTGATGTGATGATGATGTGAATGTTGCCCGTAACAGAAATCAGTTGTTGCATTATTGCGACATTTTTTTTTGACAAACAAACCCAGTCTATATTTTGAACTATTTAAGTGGGTGGATGATTCATCTTGTAACGGAACGGATGAGCAATAATAATAATAATAATGCAGCATGGAATTTGAAGACGCTTAACAGACATTTTTTGCTCTGCATTTCTAAATATTTATATGCGATATTATGAAGTTGTGATGATGACGATGATGATGATGATAGCTGCCAAATTCGCAGCGCAAATGAGTCATGATATTTTAAATACAATAATATATAAGTCTAATCAGATCCTTTGGATAATCTGCTGCTATGCGCATGCTGCTGAAAAATGACAATGACGGATTTTTGTTATGAAGAAGCCCAGCCTTTATATAGGCTTAAAAGGCTTAACACGTCTTTTTAATTGAGGTTCGGTGAAAACGCGATAGGAGTCGTGATGATGATTTTAGGTTTTATGTTATACATAACATGAAGCACATAATGCATGAATCATAATTAGCAAACCGTTTGACGCCCTTTGCTAATTTGTGTAGATTACATGAGCTGCTACGTGTCTTATCTAACGTTGAGTTGATAAGCCACGCCATTCATTAACAAGTTCATTTGGACAAGGGAATTTGAAGCCTGCCTTTAAAGCCGTCATAGGGAGGCCGCGGTTTGTGTTTTGTGTTCCATTCCATTACTATCCTCGCCCAATAAGGCCAATTTACAAAGAAATGAATTAATGAATAATAACGTTTTATGCATTATTATGAAAACGAGACAATGGCAGACGTTTAAGTTATTCTCAAGAAAGAAACTGAAGACTTTGATTATATTGATCCATGGCAATGGCCACCTGCAACCTTATGATTGTTTTAATGTTTCAACGACATTTCGCATTTAGTACATGTACATTTATTTCTTATATAGGCATAGTTTACAGTCAAGTAGTTTACAATAAAATACAATGGTATAAACTATAGCAAAAAATGTTCCATGTTTTCTTTTTATTACCATTCTTTTTATAGGCCTTTGTGAGCTGGGGAAAATGTTGGATGTTGATGTTCGAATGCCTCGGAGGAAAATTACCGTTCTCCTTCTTGGAAACCACTCTGCTGGGAAGTCAAGTTTTATTAATTGGTGAGTTAGTTGTGCTATTGGAGCGCCGTATTGAATTTTGTCTGAGCTCAATCGCCACACCGCAAACCATATACATATATATTGCGTATATTAATGGACTTGTTGCATTTTGGGTCTTCATTATGTCCCCTCTTGTGGGTCTATCTATTAATAACATTAATGGCATGATGTCACGCACCTATCACCAATGAAAATGTAACAGAAAAAAAAATGCCACTCTTGTACTTCCAAAAAGGCCACGCTTTGCTTGCAAGTGAAAGCGATAAGGAAAACTAAGGGATTTTAGTAATTTTACTCCTGTAATTTTAGGTACATTGAAGAAACGATTCTGAAAACTGGCGTGGCTATTGAAACTCAAGGGTATTTCTTCGTCGTGTCTGGCAAAAAGCGTGATACGCTTAAGGTAAGATAACTACTACCTCTAAAAGACTGAAATACTGAATAAGTACGAAATGGAAACGTTGTCGAGTGAGACTGTCTGGCTGGTAAACAAGTCGGATTTCAGAAATAATAATAATAATAAGAAGTAATTTTTTTTCAATTTGTAAATATATTCTTACCAGGGAAAAGCAACATTGGAGTTGTACCCTCACCTGAGACCCCTTCAAAACTTTCCAGGTAAGATCCACAAGTGGTCCTCTGCTCAAATCTTGCTTGCTTCCTCTATATATTTGTTTCTGCCAAGTAGCAAATTGATGTTTTACCCCTCACAAGTATAGCCCTTTAACGGGCAGCTTGCCATCTTAATACAAATGCAAAGTGCCCTATAAAGAACTGCACCGTGAGGT
The DNA here is from genome assembly GCA_036850665.1 of Dicranocentrus wangi. Taxonomy (NCBI): domain Eukaryota; kingdom Metazoa; phylum Arthropoda; class Collembola; order Entomobryomorpha; family Entomobryidae; genus Dicranocentrus; species Dicranocentrus wangi. The sequence goes on along the minus strand of JAANSN010001050.1, from coordinate 32,937 downwards.
TTGTGATGATGATTTTTGCAACTTGTCGGTTTCTCTCCGTTTTTGGGTGGATGTGGTGGATACTGAATTCCATTTATGTCGGGGCGAAGAAGGCAGCAGCGAAAGTTGCTTGTGCTCAGTCTGGTGCTTAGGCTTCAACTGGGACCGATGCAATTTTGTGCTTGTTCTGTTCCACGATGTCTGATAGATGAAAGAGTGGTTGCACTGATACAGTCGGCTTCTCTTCAGATAGGATACTTTTTTTGACAGGCTCACAGTAAATGGGAACTCGATGTGCTCAGAGGATAGGACCTGTGTATATACTCATATTATACTGATTGGTGTTGTGACTGTGTGAGGGTTTAGTTAAAGTTAGGTATTTCATGTACACGAAGAAATAACGCTGCTGCTGCAATGGTGAGCAAGTTGGAGCAACTGGGTTCGATATAAAATTAAGGAAAACTGATAGCAGAGTAACTACGAATTGGAGTCGAGAAGATTGATGTGCTTCAAGGAAAGTTTGAGACACACTGATGAGCTGTGCTACTCAGGCGGACGATTTTATAAGGGTCCGGCCCATACTTCCTCTAGGGATGTTGTGGTGTGCTTTTCTGCTTCATTTTTAATAAGTATCCAGTCGATAAAAACAAAAACCTCAAAAACATCTGGCGTGTATTGATAGAGAGGTTTCACAAGCAAAAATGTGAAATGACAAAAAGTAAACTACTATATAGTATTATTATTATATATATGATCCATTTCCACTTGTGTGTTTTCACTGCTTTGTATTTTGTCACAGTTTGGGCATTCCTCATCATCACACACTCATTCTCTTCAAAATTCTATAACAGCCACATTCTTTGGAGTTCCAGAGAGTACCTCACCACTTGATGCTGTATGACTGTGACTGTAACTACCTATATAAGCATTCATAAAAACTCATTTTAGCTAAAACGTCAAAATTTTGCTTGGCCCATTTCGGTACTAGCATATTATTACATAGTATTATTCCTTAATATATATTTTTAACCGCTTTATGAGACTTTTAGTTAGTTTTTTTGCTGATGAAATGTAATTGCTAATGTTGAATGTACAATCTTGAATGTGGTTAACAACTCCAACAAAGCTTATTATTGCATACATGGCACACACCTATCTTTGACTTTGTTAAAATATCGCTATAATTTTACTTCATTTGCTCTACGTGACATCATGACATTGCATTATGAAAGATTGGTTTCTCCTTCATACTATTCATTCTTTTACTATCGGCCCATTTTTTATTATTATGTGTTTCCAAACTCCAGCCACCATTGAAGAACTAACTACCTCTCTCTCTTTCTAGGTGGAAATGGTGCCCAGGTTTATGGTTTTTATACTTAATTAGTCCAGATTATTAGCATTCTCAGGGTTGGCCTTCGTAGAGTTTAATGATTCCATTCCACCCAGTTTACAACTGTCAAACGTGTACTACTTTTTATTGGTCACATCATAATCGGGCTAGGCAATAGTGTTGGCAGTTAGTTGTAGGCTTGTAGGAAACCGGATTAGGAAACCAGTGTGAACGCTGATTTATTCTCGTCGACTTGGGTTTTCTGTTGTCCCCAAAATCCCAACCACTAACCACTAACCAGCTTCCTTTTAACTTATGCCATGTACTGACTGACTGACAGTTCAATGGGCGAGAATTTGTTCCCAGATTTTCCTTGTATTTCAGAAAAAAAAATACGTGGGACTGATGATAACAAGTATAAATTACCATGAATCTCTTCAATACAACGAAACAAAAAAACCCTTAATTTTTTAATGATTAGTCGAGTTTTACTGTAATCATATTTAATTAGGAATCGCCAAGATTAAGAATGAAATTCCGTCCTGCTGATTGTACACGTCTAATAGTTTGACTTGATCGTCAATGGATGAAATATTTAGTTGCTTTAAATTTCTTGCATTGCTAGCATATTTCAATTTATAAGTACAAAAGTAGCCCTGCTTCCGCTTTGCGTACTTGAGCCGTTTGTGTATCATCGTTCGCCATCCATATTAGAGCTTTATTGCAGAAAAAATGAATCTATAGCTTGGGTTATGGGTTATTAGCTGTGCCAAGGTATGCTAAAAATGGTAAACCAGTAATGTTTTATTAGTACATCCATCCAATGAGTCACACTGTCAATGGGAGGGAAGGAGTTGCGAAAGTTTTAGTTTTATAGTTTATGTCTGCATAGCAATAGCATTATATAGCATAGCACACCTCTATAATAACGCGTTTGTTTTAATGAAGGACGTTTTCATCCTGTTTCAACTTACAGGTGTAATGGACTACCTAACTACGGAGATAAGCACTTCTCGAGCCAGGAAGTTCAACTTGGTAACGTTTATCGACACACCAGGACTTGTGGATGGGGATATGCACTATCCATTTGATGTGAATGAAACCCTCCTATGGCTTGGTGAGTCATTTTTTCTCCTTCTGCTATTATTCATACGACGACCATTCTCCCCTCCTCGTGCGTCTGCCTGCATCTGCATGCTAACCTAACTAAAGTGTTAATCCTTGAGCTGTGACTTTCACTGATTTTTTTTTTTTGAGTTGTGAAGCATTAGTCAAAGGTGTGTTTATGTATGTAGCTGCAGCACCAAAAAATGTAGAAAATTTACTAATTGTGGACTGGCACGTCACAGGCGTGCAAGTGTCAATTCAAGCTAACAATGAGGATCTTTGTGCAACTTGTATAACAGACCCGCATTCATAACTTAATGCCTTTTCATATAAGTTAGTTTACATGTGCTCAAGTAACAGACCTAAAAATGCCTACGAGATGACACTCTTTTGCACCTCATGATGATGAGTCAGAACTCAGAAAACGGAAACTTATTGTACAATATATACAAAAACTGCGCTCATATGTATAATGTTTTACTGATGATGGTGATGATGACAATGATTTACCGAACCCTTTTGTAGGAGATATTGCTGACCTTGTCTTCGTGTTTTTCGACCCTATGGGACAGGCCCTTTGTAAAAGAACCCTTAACGTTGTGGAACGAATGTGGGCTAGCCAGAGTGATAAAATGCGTTTGTTTCTGGCAAAAGCTGATGAAGCAGGATCAGAAACAGATCGTCAGCGGTGAGTGCAACGTTTTTATCTATGTACTCCCATTATCATTTTTATCTTTAGCTGCGTTGGGTCGGTCGACAGCTTACGCATGTTTATGTGTTTGTTCGATATATCATTATAATATTATTTTACTAGTATTATAATAGCTTTGCTTTTCGTTAAAAGGGTTCTGATGCAAATTGTGCAAGAGCTGTGCAAGCGTCCTGGATTGAATCGGACTGGTTTTGATATGCCCACGATTTACCTGCCCGATGCTACTAGCAAGGTAAGCGGCCTGAATGATTTTGTTAAATTGCTTCAATCAATTTCCTCTATAAACCAAAATGATCTAAATACTCCGGCGTATGAAATCTACTTCATTCTTTCTGGATATTCTGAAATAATGTGAAAAACTATAAACTTAAGTAAGCATCTTCATCCAACACGAAATGGAAGAAAGGCGAAAGGTTTGCTTATTCATGCAGTTGGGGTTGGGGTGATGTGAGATTTGCCTTGGATCTTACATTCACAATCAGTTTCTTCGTGCTAGGCTAATGTCTCCTCAAGACGTGGAAAGTTGTTGACGTCGTCGAGTCGCCAATTTTTGTTTTAGAAAGTATATTTTTCTAGACATGCTATTCCTAGTCTTCCCGGAAACATCCCACTTATTGAAATTGATCTAAATTTCACCTTTGATATGATTAGCCTATTCTTTGGGTGGTAAGTCCATGCTTAGTGTTCATTCATGAGATTTCCTTTTCTGAAAATCAACAGGCAACGAAATGCGCAAATCAGATTGAGGAGGTGTGCACTATCGTGGAGAAGACGATCGAACAAGCGATTCAAAACTCTTTGAATAATCTGGATAATGACACAAAAGTGTTCCAGGAAAAGCTCCAAGCTAGACTGAACGCAGACAATGAGGCACGGAGCAGAAATTTCTCTCGATCCGTCCAAAGTAATAATAAAGTATTCTGTACTGCCGTAAAATCCCTTATAAACACACAGCCCTTCGCTTCGCTTTGATTCCAAATGTAATATTTGGAGAGGCCGGTTTTCAAATGAGAGCGTTGAGTATTATAAAACACGTTATATATATATTTTTTTTAAATATGTCCAGTGTTTAGACAAAACTGACACTTTCAAAAACGAATTGATACTATCAAATGATTTTGAATCAATTTTAGAATTTAGAAATATGAATTGGCTTCTAATAGTTGTTGTTGTAAATATGCGGCAGGTGTTTATTAGCGAGTTTACGGTCTCTAATATTGATGCCGGTTTTATACTTTTCATATTTCATTGTAAACGATGAAAATCTATCTGGGTAATGTGTAGGTTGGTGTTATGGAGGTCTTGGAATCATATTGCCTATATTACTCCTACTCAGCTTGATTGTGGCTAATGCTACCCGTGAAGCTATGCGCATACATATTGGACCCGGTGCTGACATCATCTACACGATCATGGTAAGAAACCCTTGCAAATTGGCCGGAAATGAGAAACCTTATTTTCTATTGATATCGTCTTTCTATAGAAACCTTTGGCTGGAATATGGTTGATGATTCCGGAGGGCTATCATCTTCAAATCGTCACTGCAATTGTTGTCGTCAGCGGCAGCTTGTTGATCATCTCTCGCTTGTTCTGTGCAAATGAGATTGTCTTAACTAAGCGAGACTTGAACCTTATGAAACGTGGCCTGGAGTATGTGGAGAATGCTGCTGACCGAAAGGCATGACCATTAAATTATAATTTCTAGCAAAAAACTACGCATTTATGTGATAACTAAATAATTCGTTTGTTATGTTCTAAATCTGTAGAAAGTGATGTATTCCGAGTATCTTCGTCAGAGTTTAACAGAAGCTGATTTCGTCGAGTAACTCAATCAAGAGGAGTCCTTTTGCTTAATCAAGTACAAAGAAATGGTGAAGACTGTGAATTTGCGCGAACATCCTACATGTATATTAAATTGGACCAAAAAATGCTCTTACGTATCTCCTCTTAACACTTCTTTCATTAGTTTATATAGTTTGCTTTAATACTAATTTTTTAAGTCACTGTTGTTATATGGGTTTTGTTATACATTACTGCTCTCAATTTTAAACCACCTAGGTTAACATATCAATCAATCGTGAGCACAGGCTGCTTTGTGTAATTAACCTTGATGTAGCGTTAATGAAATGAAAAATAACATTCCGAAAAAAACATGCCACTACTTACATTTTTTTGTAGTTTATTTCTTATAGTAGTGCTAGTAACTAACTAGCCAACTATTAGTAATAATGAGTCGAAGAGGATTGTATTCACTTTTACTAATATAGAACGTAAGCGTTTCCAACTAAGAACTAACCAGTCTGATTCTTACAATATCGTAGGTATATATGCCTGAACAAGAACAGCTAGCATTTTATGTATTTAATAATAAACTAATGGTAAAAGTATTGTATAGAAATTTGCATGTATTTTCGTCTACATTATCTGTGCCGGTGGCGTTTGTTGATATTAAATATCAGTATTTTCTAGTATCATGCTTACTTTATATTGGTTATAATGGGTTAAAATGCAACGGTTGTGAATTGATTGAAAGAATCTATAATAGCTTATGAAAATGCAGCATATCGAGAAATTCAGGATAGGTAGATATATATTATTGTTCAAAAGGTGCTCACTATTTTCAGATGCTCCGGTGACATAAAAATGGGTCTTATTAAATTAAATAAATATATATATAACTAGTTAAACGTGTTGTTGATATAACAATTGCAAATATGAAATACTGGAATCGATGCATGAAAAAATCTCTTTCACAAAAGTAAACAATAAATATATGAATCATCCATTCTGCAAAACAATATTATTTTTTAATTATTTAATTCAAAATAGGCTTTATTTAAGAAATCATACAAATGACATTAATTTTAATGTACGAAACGACTATTTTCAGCAAAACAGTAGTGTACACAGTCATCCTCTTCCTTTTGAGATAATATTTGTGGCACTTAAACTCTATGGACTAGCGAAAATTGCGAAATTTATAGCGTTAAAGCATTGAGATAGTTACAGTTTAATCAGTACAGTTTATCCTATCTAATCATCTATCCTTAACTAATCAGGTAAAAAGTTCACTCAAGTCCAGCCAGCTACAAATTTCCTCTGTCTAACTGTCAAACACTAAATCTCAGTGGAAGAATTGGATTTACTTTTTGTAGACAAAAGTGTAACAAATGAAGCAGTACTAGTGACAGACTCGCGGTGTTGGTACCACCTTCGGGAATACGAGTTCATCCACCCAACTACAGACCGAAAGATACCATTATTATGGGACTGAACTGCGATTGTACTTTGGTCTCGGCACTCTTGGCTGTCCCCATCGACATCTGAATATTCAATGACTTCTTCTCTCCTATCATCAACCAGTTCCGTGGATAGTTGGTGATGATGATGATGATGACTGTTGGCACCATAACACAGTTCGGAACCGTTCAAAATTCCATTGTCACTTGTGTTTGCTCCACACCTCAAGTCTATTGTTACTGATAACGTTTCACTATCAGTACTCGAAGAAGCTAGTTGAGATTCTATCATTTGTTGGCCAACATCAACAGGTAGTTTTTGGGCCAGGTAGTTGAACTGTTGAACAACGGTTTGGCAATCAGTCAAGTCTTTGGAGCAGCACGTAGCACTGGAGATCATTTGCTTGAGAAGGTTTTTCAGCTCGCTTCGAACTTTCTTGTATCTGTAGACATAGACAAGTGGAGAAAGCAGGGGGTGAAGACATGCTAGTAGAGTAGGGAGGAGGCAACGCAGCGCTGAGAGTCCATGCTTCCTACTCTGTACACCTTCCTTAATGGCGGTTGTCTGAGAGTTCTGGAAAAATAAAGCATGACTTATAACTCTTGCCGTTAAATATGGCTATTCAGTATTATTAGTTCCGTCATGTCATAGTAATAAGAACAATGTTAATGTTCTGTTCTCTGTCTGGCTGGGTAAATTGGGTTAGCATAAAGAAATCAATGACTATATATTCTCGCGTCGTTGTGTACTCTGCAAGGTGTGATGAACCCATTAATCCACTAATTTCACACTATTATTACACGCTTCCTGTATAAGCACACGCTCACAACGGAATTTAATTGTGTTTGCATCACCGTACCAAATCAATATTTACTTAAGTGGTGCAGTGGAAAAATTGTGCGACTAGATTTGTGGAATAAACTGCCAAGCGGAAAATTTTTCCTAGTAAATCCCTTGGCCTGGCAGTATGGAATGGATAGTTATTAGAGTCTGGTGTTTCGTAAGACAGGTGTGTCCCCTCCGTGTTAGTTAGTACTAACATTGTCAACATTTCTTGTAACAATTTTTTTTGACTTACTAGGAGAGCATAAATGGCTGCAGAAATTTGGTCATAGGACAACGGCCCAAAGCACACAACCACCAGGCTTACAGTCAAAATAGCCACGCGAGCTGCTCGGTCCATTCTGGCCCTTCTTTTGAGTCGTTGCACAAGTTTAAACTTACTAAATACAAGCTGCAGCCCATCTACATTGACATCCTCTGAAAACAAATCATTGAAATAATAATGGAAAACTGATTAAAATTTCAGAAAACAGAATGCTTTGCATATTCATGCATGTTTCGATTTGTAAGCATATTATATAAAATGCATAAAGCTATTAGGCTCGTCTTACCAGGCTTAGAGACGTCTGCAGGAAGAATGTATGGGCTTTTATTGGAGTGGTGCTGCGCAATTCTAGCATTTTGTCTGCGAGCCTCAATCCATATTCTGGTGTACATGAACACCATGACAAACACTGGCACAATTAAAAATACTGTAGCATGGACGAGTTTTAGCACTGGCCACAATGTGGAAAAGCCAGTATTTAGAGATTCTTGAGAAAGGTCATTTTGTGGCAAGGGATTCAAAACAGGGCCACCCTCATTGAAATCGCTGCTGTCTGTCAGCTTGACTGAATGAACTTGAGACGAGGCTAGGAGTGATTGTCCAATCCAGTTTGAAGCACATTGACACGCAGACATCATTGCTGAGAATTCACTAGGTTCCATAGCGATCAGAACGGCGAAAGCTAAGAATAAAAACAAATCATCACAAGAGAATCCTTAGTGTGGGTGAACAATTTAGGAAACACGTATTTTTCAAACTTTGTTTTCTTTCCCATTTTTTTTAAAGAAACACTTACATAATGATAAAACACAGGAGGCTAGTGACGCAAAGAAGAGAACAGAGGATTTCAAAATCCGATGGTAATGAAGGGGAGCCACTACAGCTAAATACCGCTCAACACCAATTTTCAAAGCTGCAAGGATGGACAAGTTGGCTGTCAAAATGAAGAAAAACTTGTGAACTATAAAGGTCCATTGTTGAACACAAAGACTGGAAAATTGATCCTCAGGTCCGTGCCCTTCTCCCCCTTCTGACGCATGAGGTACTTTGGCATTGTCAAGGAAAATTGGTCGATCCTCAAGTGCAACACCATTCCCACTGGAACTTGTTAAAGTTGCACAGTACTCGACGACAAAGACGACTGATATTGGGACGAAGACAAACAGGGACACCAAGTCGGCTAACAGGACAAACAGAATGAACCTGGAAAAAGTGGATAATACTATTATAAATCACTTTGTTCAGCAACCAAAAAAATTCATACACAACAACACGCACGCACACAAACTAAAACTATAGTCATACACGCACACTTTCTCCACCACCACAGCCACCACCACTCAACTCACAACCATAATCGCAACCAGATTTGTTGATATATTATGTGTAGTACTCACTTGTCTGTAAATCCTCGGATTTGTCGGGAACGCAGATAAATGACGATAGCAGGAATGTTAACTATCAACCCAAGACAGAAAATGATGGCGAGATAGACCAACGAGCCGAAAAGGAGGAACTGGATGCCGACAACATCATCTTGATCAGAACCCTGATTCGTTTCCATTCCCGTTGCGAATTCTGACAGGTCAAAAGTCAGAACTCGACGAGACGCACGTAACTAACACTATACTGGAATTGTGAAGGTTCACTGGTAGACCACCGCTGATGATGATGATGTTTCCACTCTGCCAGGTCCAGAGCATCTGGAAGAGAAATGCAAAGCTACAATTAGTTTTCATGCAGGCTACTCTCCTCTGGACCTAATGGCATAAATGGTAGTGTGTAATTTAAGATGTTTTTATAGTCGATATAGCAGAATTGCCAATTGCCAATCATCCTGTTTCCATATTATCCCAACGAAAGTAGTTGGACAGGTCATACGCGTCTCTTTAACTAAATCGCTTTTGTATTGGAATCTTGTTCACATGCAGATCTGCATGAGAAATATTGTGGCATGAAATCCATACGATACGGACGGACGGACGGACGTACTACGTGTGCGCTGGCGTACATTGAACATCTCACTGTGATCTGTGATCTTTCTCATCTTTTATTTTACAAGCATATGCAACAAGCCGCTCAACAGACTGTTTTAAAAGTAAGATTTATACGAGAACGAGAACATAATATAAGTATAATTGATAAAGTTGAGCAGCAGTGCAGTATTGAATGCAATGTAAAAAAGTGTCAAGTGGCACAATCTGCGTACAGGAGAAACAAATACTACTTAACTTAATAGTAAAATGTGAGTGAAGTGTCTGGTATTTCGTACGCAAAACTGCTGAATCTAGGTAGTAGTAGGTATACATGTTTTACATTGAGATTACCATTATCGTGTGTCTGATTTAACGTAAAAACTGTGGTGACTGTTGTGCCCATGCGTCAACAAGGATGTTGTACAAAGCTTGCATTTGCAAATAATACAAAAAAATGCGTGACAAGCAAGACGTTGTAAACATGGAAGCGCTATGCTCTCTCCAGAAGAGGATGATAAATGTGTCAAAAACATTATCACTTTGTAATACACACCACCACCGCCGAACAATATGTTTTCAACGCGATTCGATATTATTATTTGTTGATCCTGTGTTACATGCTGTTTGTACACCACACAACCTTTTCTAGTTTTGATAGAAACGTGTTTGCTTGTAGTAAAAAAAAAACCTAAAGATACTTTTATCAGAATGCGCATAATTCTCTCTCTGTTAAAAGAATGTATGAATAGTATTAGCATTAGTGCATCACTTGATCGTCTCATTCTCAAACAAATGAATTCACAGCAATCTTTACTTTACAACACCACCGTGACGAGACCGTGCCATATTGTCATTTTAGAAAACCATAAGCTTCACCGGTTCTAGATTCTTTGTTAAATGAAAGACAGATGTATATTATGGAGATGTAGGATAGAATTGATGCATTGAACAAAAATGGTTAACTGTCGTAAATAAAAGGATCAATTTCAAACATTGTTGCATCAAGCCTTCCCAAATGACTGGCTATACATTTTTGTGTCAATTGGGGCGTTTTATATTTTCTTTCTTCTAACCCAAAATTGACGCATAATATATACTCCATCGGCCACGCTAACACAATACGGATTGACTCTGTATTAATTTCCCGTGGGAGACAGACAGGAGAGCACTCGTGGTGTGGATTCAGAACATTGTGCAGATCCCACCACAACTCTACACGCCTGTCCAGCCAGACCAGAGGGGGAGGAAGTTTGGAGGGGAAAATTGCCTGGTGGGTTTTGATTTTTAGAGGAAATACGAGTATGTATGAAAGTGTTGGTTGATTGATGGATAACGCGTTAAAACAATGCTCAGGGAAAAGGAAAAATTGCTTCAACCTGTTGGCGGCGTTGTTGGCAGAGAAAGATGAATGAGAGACTACACATTCTACGTGTAACATTATCTACTATTTCTATTTACCAGAAAAAAACGATTCCGAGCTATGAAGGTCAGTTTCACTTGATTTTTCCCTGTCTGTGATGCTTCAGCAATCACTCAAATTGAATCAGGCCTTTGAGGATGCAAAAGAATGTGCGGGTTTCAACAATCACCAACCACCGCTCATAGACGAGCTTCGTTCCCGTTCGCCATTTGCATTATTCCCAATCCCAAATTCCCAATTATTCTCTGATGCTGTTATATCATATCACATCACACAATAACTTGCCATTTTGAGGGGGGTGAATTACTAAATGTAAAACTCCTCTCAATTTATGTACTTCTTATAACAATTTTAGCACAAGCTCATTGACAACGACTAACGAGACAATCAAAAATAATAATGGTTCTGGCTGGCGTTTTATGGATTTTATGTGCTCAGCATCCTTTCGCGTTATCTTGTAAAGACATCCGATCCGACCGAATCTGTTGCTGTGGCTGAAAATCAGTGAGCGATGATGCGTATCATTTTGTATACGACCAGCAAGAGAGGGATTAGAGATTAGTGCAACTCAAAAGAAGTAATAATGTTCTCCGATATCGCACATCAAGACGTGCATGATGATCACGAACCTGATTACGTAGATTCGCAAATAAATTTACGCAAGTGCACTTTGTGCAATACTGAAATTGTCGCGCATGTGTGCTTGCATAATAATTCACTTGATCAAATGCTAGTTGATATCGTGGGTTTATAATTACTACCAAGGATTGTATTTAATGCCCAAATTTGCAACATGCCAGAAAAGTTGTCGATAACCATAGAACATAGTATATTAGGGACACTGGGTGTTCTGTTCATGTTGTTCAAAAACTTGCTGTGACCATGCGGGCTTTTGCTTTAAAGCATGTACACAACGGGAGTGACAATGAACTTGTTTTTGCATAATCAGGTAGTAATAGTGGTTGCGTCGTGTGTGTGGACTGAAATTGGCATCAAGAGGCGAGATCAGATAGTGGAAAAGTTTCAAGCGCTTTTCAAAGCAAAATTGTTGAAGGAAATGACTGCTTTGTTCCGTCATTGGAATCCATATGCAAATCATGGGCTTGTCAATATCAACATGATTTTTATCTGAAGCGGTCACAAATGACCGTAACCATGCCCTTGTCAGACATCACTCACAGAGGAAGAGGGAAGAGAAAGAAGAGAGGCAGAGAGAGAGAGATGTGGTGACAATATGCACCCAAAATAATGCCTTTTTCGCATATATTTTGCAAAAACCCGTTGATTAATCGTTCGTTTTGTGATACTACGTGCATGAGCGAGTTTTTGTAATAACAATACCCCTACACTGTGACTTTTTAATCGGATAATTAATTGTAATTATATATGACCAACTTGAAAAAATGCAATAAAAGGCAAACTCTTTGTTGACAAGTGTGACAATTTACATGAATGAAAAAGACAAAAAAATGTGTTGCTGTTGCTGCTACAAAGGAATATAAAAACTCACATTTACACAAAGTGCACTCGATCGAATCACCGATGACATAAGCCACCCAATCACACCAAAATTAGTCGTGCGATGCATATTTTGCTTTGTGTGTGGAGGATGAAGTTAATTTCGTCTCAATCCATGTGTCAAAAATACATTCACTCATTGATTTTTAATGTAATTTTATTACATAATTGGGTAGCAGGAGTGAGCAGAGCAGACTGCAATTCTCGCCGAGTGACCTCGAAACTCACAAAAATACAGGTAAACATTTCCAACCTGTTTTTATGGACATATGGTATTTTTCTGGGAAAACGTATCGAACCCGGTAATTGACAGCATAAGTAAACATCGTCAATTAACAAGAGAGAAAAAAATGTCCAGAGCTCAGAGCTGAAATTAGCTATATACACACACACACACAGGTTGAAGGTGGACATGCTCAAATAAGTTTTAACCCTCCAAAAATGGAATATAATCATACTTACATGAACGTAAAATGTTTCTTTTATTTCCTTATTTAGATAACGCCTTCGTCCAAGTCTCAAAACTCGTGAATGAATGTGCACAAACATGAAACACCTGAAAATAGTAAATAATAAGCCACCGCAGCGGATGCATCACTCACGACGATGCGAACATCCAAAGGTAGCATCTTTGTGGCGTACCTGAAATCAGCGACGAAATTCGCCAAAGCTATATACCAACTCTTTTAATTGTCTGAACACTCCTGAACTGAACACAAGCAGGCTGTTCGAGGCTTGTGTTGAAGAACTCACATATTTTATAGATTTTTTGACTTTTGACTGGTGATGAACTTTTCCTGCGTTTGCATTTACTCTTCAAAGTGCTCTCATGTCTGGAAATTGGCGTGGGTTTGAAAAACTAATCATGAGTTTAAACATATGTTGCTTTGACATGGAACGCATGTTTCAAAAAAATGTTCCTCAAATATGTATTACCTTAGTTCATGGATTCACGCGACTTTGAACCCGTAAAATCTCCTCCTGCATGACAAACCCAATCTGTGATTTATTTCCAAGTGAATAGGATGTTCACATGATTGTAAGTGCATTGAGGAAGCGTGTAAATGATCCATATTTAACTACCACGTTTTACGATGATCTCATGTTATTAGCATTCCTGGCAAAATATACCAATGACCCTAGCCTGACTTGGCGGACATCGTGTACTTTGTATTTTTAAGCGTGATGATGTCTTGAAGAACAAGTTCGGGTCAACTTGGGTGACTTTCTTCCTTTCAGCTTATAAATGAATTATTTCGTTCATCACGTCATATATATAAAACCTTTGAAGATGGCGAACTGAATTGACCGTTTTGCGTTGGTTGTCACCGGATCTGATGGACTGGTGGATTTCATTATCAGATTGCCACATTTGCGTTGTACTAATTTTAATCAAGGTGGTGGTGGTAAGACATGATGATCATGCCAAACGGGGTAACGACCACAAGTGCACTGCTGCATGCTTGAAGCGCGTGCTATTTACGACTTGCCTCTTGGAAAGGACGACGACGACGACGACGAAGCAAAAATAATGCAGAAATACGTTCACAGACAAGTAAACAACAAATGCAATAAAAAAATAAATGCATTCTATTGAAAATATTGGGGCATCGGCATCAGCATGCATAAAACTAAATTTGTCTTTATGAACTAAAGTGTTTGTCTCTTTTAATTCTATTACTTGTTCATTAAGCCTGTTTACTAAGAGTCTAAATTAATTTTATCATAACTCACGATAAGGTTTTATTAGCCCATGGACAAATCTAGAACGAGAGGAGGAATGTTGTGATGCTGATTAATAAATATCCTGGTTGGTTAACATGCCAGGACACTCATGGATGGAACACAAGGAGATCCATACCCATATTATCAGCTTTGTTTGTGTTTTGTTGGTATCACATCACGCCTCACATTCATATCAACTATGACTCAAGAAACAAAGTCGCATTGTCTAAATGTTGTCCTATTTGGCTACCTTTGGTGACCGTTGCCGTTGATGTGTGAAGAAGCAGACGACAGGGGCTGAATGATTTCTTTCATGCAACTTAAACCACGCTGCCATACCACTGCGCGTTCACATCATCACCATTTTGTCAGCTCTTTTATTTCTAAGAATCGGTATAATAAATAAATAAACGAGTGCTGGTGGGTGCGGGTGTGCCATTAGGATCGGCCACTTTCATGGAATAAAAAATAAATGGAAGGAGCCCGTGGCTGAAATCAACTTCCGTTTGTTATTCGCGAGAAAATATACAAAACTTTCGGACACGCGTAACAGGATTACATTTAATTGTGCGTCCGACACAGGGGTTAATTCAACAGACTTTTCGTCGTAGAGCAGGAGTCGCGGAAATCTATATTACGCTGTATTGTTTGTAAAAGTATATTATTTCAGTTTACATACACAAATTGATATCAGTGTGTGTGCTTATTTATCTTTGACATTTACTAGTACGATTAGTGAATGATTTTTAAGGCCAAACCACCAGGATCTTGGATGCAACACATATTATATAGCTATTTATAACTTTAGCTTCCAGGCGCATCATCGGGCATTCTTGGGATTTCTCAGAAATTACAACAAAGATTGCATATGCAAACGCTTGGCTTATGTAACTGCGCTCGGTAAGACGCCATTGTACCAGAGATTATTATTAGACTTTTATGCCCGTAAAGCAAACAAATTCTTTCTTAAGATTTGGAAGGTTCTATCTATGTCTATGTCTCGCCCTTATAACTTTGAGTACAGGAGGAGAACAATTCCAAATTCCATATTCCGCTATTTTTACTGTTCAAACTGGATTTGCAAGGGTGTAATCTGGATATTAGTTGGATGGGAATGAAGTTTGCTATTCTTGCAGTGTGTATAAAGCAATAATCTCACAAAATAGGATTGCATACATCTGGTCGTTATATTTCCTAGTCTTTATGATATCATCCTTAAGTTATTTATCTTTCTAATATAGTCATGTGCCCCAAATATACATATCTTTAAGAGTCATGCACCTGGTTTCACGCTGCACTGACACTTTACACCTTTATAGTTATTGCTATCATCATATCACATGAGTAAATATAACAAATCGCTAAATTTATATAAGAAAGGGAGCTTAAAATTCAGAAATACCTGGCCTGGCCAAGGATTTCAACATCCAATCACATTTTATGCAAATTACGCATCTCACAATCAGAGTCAGACTCAACGTCCAACAGTTAGAACAATTTGTAGCAAGTGGTCGTCCGCATGCAATTCCGAGAGTTGAGCAATACTTTCAGTAAACCCAGGTCACATAGTTCCTGATCTCTGACCACATGGGGAAACGGACAGTTTGCTGCGGTATCCATTGCAAAGCAATCAAAATTTTGCACAAAAATCGTTACCATACATCCATCCTTCCTTTCCTTTCAGCCATTTCTATGTATCAAACTCAAAGTTCCAGATGAATGATACCATTATGAAGCTCCCAACAACCGTGTGTGGACAAACGCGGAGGAGCAAAGGAGGGGACATACAGTCTGCAAGAGATGTTTTCTCTACAAAGAAAGATAATAATCGTGGTGGGATTATGAACTGGGTGTGCACCCATTTATTAAATATATTTTTTCTTCATGAGATGAAATGAAACCAAGAAGCTCCTGCTGCTGCTGCTGCTGCTGAAGAAGTGCATAAAGAATTTACATATAAAAATGGATTTCTAAAAACCTTCAAATTTATTTTCAGAGGAATTGCCTCACAACACAGGAAAAAAAGTAGAGTCCGGCTGTGTCAGCAAAGATATCGCTATCGCCAGAAGCGTGCATGAAAATCCTTGGATCTATTTTAGGTAGTTTGAACAAGTTTTGCTCATTCACGACGATCTCACTGACTTGTCCACCTACACCCTCGCCAAATATTTACAAGTGTTCAACAATAAATGGCTTCAGATTTGTGTGTTCTCCTAATACACTTTTTTCTTGTTTCATAAGAAAAAAGAAAAGAAAATCTGTCCTCTGCCATGTCATAATATATGCATTCCAATTTACTACCAGTTTGCTTTGCTACAGTGTAGTTTGGTGTACTATATAATAATAAGCATAAGATATGTCACAGCTTTTTACAGGATTCCCCACACGGATTCCATCATTATCTCTTATGATGATGCAATCAGTAACTCCCTATAAATCTTTATATACCTTTTCTTCCATCGAGGGAGTCGTCAACCAATATTGCATTTTTTGATACATAAAAGCCAAAGTTTGTGGAATTTGTACACAATGACATTGTGTTGACCTGCTGATCATTATCATTATGGAACATATGAGGAGAAATCCGTGAGCAACTTTGCTATTTTTGGAACAGGTTCTATTTATTCAGGCGTAGTAGCGGGGAGTTTATTCATAGGTAGTGCAACGTGATTTGTAAAATGGAAGATTATTATAAACATGTACGTATAGGTATTAGCATAACATACGACGACACGACGATACGTCGCTTTTTCATGTGAAAGCCTCCGCAGCCGATAATTTTATGTGCATACAAATGATGTGACAGCTCTCATGATGAGTGGTTTGCTCTCAACTTTAAATCCCGATGGAATGCTAATGTGTGCACAGGGCCACCCCAGAAGTTAAATATTCCGCTAAGGAAACTTGTAGTACAAGTTAATCAGTTCCTAGAATTCTTGGTCGCCGGTCGGTCATACACTACCGTCGCCACTCACTGCACTATAGTTACTACCTGTTTTCAGTTCTATTTTTTACTTTCAAGTAAACACGGCGAAAGGTTTTTGCGTCATTAACGCATTCCTTCCTCCTGCATATCGTTTCACTTTGAATACTCAAGGTGTTTTAGTCAGTAAGTCAACCGAAATTCCCCGTAGCACTGACTGATTTCCCATTATTGTGAGCAAATATGCATGACCGTGTTCATTGTAACAAAATGGGCAAATGTAATAATGAAGAGAAAAAATACCTGCATAATAATAATATGCATGTATGTAAATGTAGGCAACAACGAACGAAAATGCGATTTTAGCTAAATCTTCTTCTCGCATTCTACTTGTTTTAGGAGGATATTGGGTGGCTTCCGTTCGCAAAAAGGTAGGACTAATACTTGCGTGCGACTTACTAATTCCTCGTCACCAATTTATCATTTGACATTCGACTCTGGCTGACGTTGACAGAGTACCTACTCATCATCATACTTTGAAAAGTTGGTGACGACAACAAAAGTTTTTTTTTCCTTTTTTTCTCACTAGCCGCAAACTTACAAAGTAATACGGGATGGTAGGTTCTTCTGATGAGGGCCTTTGTAAGTATTCTTTTAGGCCAATGCAAAAATATTACATGGTGGCACAACCAACAATGTTATGATGCATGATTCTGACCTTGCTGCAAAGAGTATATATTTACATGATGATTTGATAGGTACTTGATCATTTTGATACAATACGCTACAATAATAATAATCCCTCTAGACAACTGTATATTCTCGTGATGATGATGATGATGATCAGATAAAAATACGTCTCGAAAAACTCAATAGAGACTGACCGACCTCGACCTGCATCAAATAAAGTCTGCAGTTTATCTTTAATCTTATATATATGTATAGAGCGAAGAAGGAAAAAAAGAATATCTCTTTGGAAAACATTCGACAGGGAAATTAGCTGTCAAAATGAAATACATACTTTTGCAGCAAGTCTTCTTTCTGATCATTTGAACATCAGTTTGGCAAAAAAAAAAGTTTGCCAGTCATCAAGTCAATATAACAAGATAAACAACTTGAATGAAAACACAAACACATAATATTGGAGGGTGTAGTTCATTGGCTTACCAGCATTTCATTAAACATTCGTCTCCTGCTCCATGATGACTCATCTCCCGGTGAAACACAACTTTTTATTTTGAATAAAACACTATATGTACTACTTTTTAAATGCAGAATGTATGGTTCGTTGATCCGCTGTTTCCAAAAAAAAAAAATGGAAACTGCTTCCTGATTATCCGAATCCTTTACTTGGAGCACAACAAGGCGGAATCCAAACTTCCGGATTTACATTTACAGAATTGTTGTATGTATTTTTCCAAATTCCAATGATAGATTGGAAGTGAGGTAAAGTGTTGGCGTATGACTAAGTATTTGCCCCGTTTCCGTATTTCCGTGAACATGAAGCACAAATTTATTTGCACGCTAACAACAATTGTAAGTTGTTTGAAAGATTTGATAAGTTTAAAAGTTTGTTATGATACCATTAAAAGCAGGAGAAGCCCACTGGCATAATGTTTTTTTTGCTTTGCAGCGTTCTAGGACGGGGGAAAAAGTGAAACGATTTTCCTTTCCGTATTTTGTTGAACTTTGTGTTCACGTCAACAAAGATGTTTTCAGACTGTCAGTCCGTTTGCAAAAAAAAGAAGAGAACTCTGTGCAATTTGCTCTTTAGCACTTCTTGGCTTGGCACTTTATTTTTCTCGACTCTTTTCGATCAAAAGCAGAAGGTAAAAGACTAGAGTTCAAGGTTAAATCCGATGATACTACTGAACCATACCAACAACTTATATTGCGGCGACGCCAGCGTATATATTCATAAATATAATGTAGGCAACTGACAACGCCTTCGCACTTCTTCATTGATATGAAACTCTTTATAGATGATGATGAGTTTTATCAATTTGATTTCAATCACTATTCACCCAATAAATACTTTATTTTTTTTGTAAAAGCTTATGAAATAAGCAAAAAAAGCTTGGCTGATTTTGTTCCTTCAAGAGAGGTGATGGTGTTGATGGTGATGATGACGCGAGAAAAGACAAAATCATATGAAATGGATGTGGTGACAGACTGGAGACGATGGAGTCAGGATTTGACTCCGTCGCTTGTAATTAGAATAATAACTGCTCCCAGAAGACGACAAACTGAACGAGTTGGATAAAAACCCGACCATTCCAGCTTGATCCAAGTTGGGCTAAGCCAAAAGCATTGTCTCCCCAATTCCCCATCTTAATTCACGAGTCAAAGGTTGAGTGTAATTAATTACACATATGAAGTACGTAGAATTCGCATTCTTCCTTATGCTATATATTATTCTATACACAAACAAAAGTGCATGCATAGCGAGGAGGCGAGATGGATTTGTCAATTTATGGGTTCTGACGGGATTTTCAATGTTATCTGCGGAGAAACAACCTGCCATTTACGTATATAAGATGATACATATTAATGAGTGGCAAAGCACAATTTTATGAGATTTAGCTATCATCATCGGAGACACCATCATGCATCAGCAAAACAACACACCCGGAGATAACTACCTAATAAACTAGTGTGTATGTGTGTGTATAATCTGTTTTGATTACTAATGAATCATTCGGGGGGTTTAGTTTAGTATGCATTCTGTGTATCCAATCCAATACATCATCAACTGTCGTACTACTCGGAATGGATACGCATTATTACACTAGATGAAATAATGCACAATTTTATTCTTTTTTCGAGTTTAACCTGTGATCAACAGCAATTACGCGAAAGTGTACTTCTCACAGTCAGTTGTCAGTCTAATAGTAAGACGATTGAAGCATGAATGAGCATCCTTTGCGAATCTATCTTGGACTATACCGATCTACTTTTGCACATAATATGCCTATGATAAAATAATGTGAACATTTTTAATTAGCTTCACGTGTTTCATATTTGACAAATATATAATCATCTGAAAGTTTTGCCATTGAAATTTTTAACAAATACTGTAAATCTCAGCTTGTCTTCACATGACATATATTGTGATATGGATATACATTCGTATATGTAACCCTATAATTTATAATAATTTAGGACCACGGTGTTTGTCTTGTCATAATAAAATCCTGCATAGTTTACTTTTTGTTTTGTTTTTTGAAGGTTATCACACCCTCTTGGTTCGTTTGTCGGGATGAGCGAGCATGTAGTAACAGCAGAGGTCGACCCATCTCGTGGCTCATAAATATTGTCGATGTCACCGTCTTGCAACGTCAAGGTAATTGTCGTAAAATTTAAAGGGCAACTGTGACATTTCTCTCGTAAGCAGGCCCGTCATAACGGACTTGTGTCTTTTAGCTGGTGTGCAATATCAAGATTCAATCCCGGCAGTAAAATCCGTCCTTTTCCTGACACAGCATTTCCGTTACTGAACTTCGCCATTTCGCTTCGCTATATTGCAGTAGTATTTTTTCCCCTTGTCCCTCACACACGCACGCCTGCCAAAACACTATTCAATGCAATAGCCGTCACGTCACTGCAGGTTATTTTCAGCAAGCAAAGCAATTATCTGACCATACGATCCGTCAAGTGTCAAATAGTTTGTCAACCGTTAAATGCCCTTTAATTGACCCAACGCAATCGCTCGTTTGATAATGAATACCAAAAGTCACGAGTATTTTGCTAAATAACCCTGTGAGCATGATATTGATTTAAATAACTGGCCAAATTATTACGTAATGTGACATTAAGATAAGTTGTAAAGTGTTGACAAGAGTTGAAAACAGGATTTCAGGATTTCTTATATAACATCAGCCAACAATTAGCTCTGCGTCATGCGTGGCGATTGGTGTCATGCGATGATTGGTGATGTATGGATTGTTACTGTTACCACCACCACCACCACCACCAATGTCAATATAAACAAAAACTTTCTTCTCTCGCAGCAAATGTTAGCCGCAGGAAGGATCAGCGAAGTAATCAATTCAAACGAAAAAGAACGACATTTTTTTTTAAAGTAAAGGATGCAAGCTGCACTCTATCATTTTAAAAAACAATACGAGTCTTTTCGCCAACATGCGTCGTCGTGAACACATAAAATAAAAATGGAAAATCACTTTGAATTGGCAACCTGTTGTTGTAGGCTTATTATAATTTGCCATGGCCTGATTGGATTCTGCACAGGTTCTAACCTAACCTACCCAAACAGTTAAACATTAGTAATTAATTGGACATTTTTGAAAGATAAAACGGAATAGTGGAGAATCATGTAATTTGGTAGTTTCACGACGTTTTCTAACCAGCTTTAAGCAATATTTACCAAACAACCAGAAACCCTTATGCCCATTGTAACAAAAAACGTATGCATTAGGATATTTGGGATTAAATAATGAGCAAAAGAATCCCCAGCCAGTAGAGATGCTACTTTTCTGCATCATTTACTCTCGAAATGCCTGCCTATACACTCGGTAATAAAATGTTTACATGGATATCCCGTTGCGCTAATGAGTTTACAGGCTATAATATTTTTCGCTAATAATGAACTGACTGACACGAGAGACCTTTTATTTCAGCGATTCCAATCAAACTTCTCTCTGCCTGATCTCAAAATGATGTGATCTTGTTTATGCAGCTCAATAAATATGTTAATGCTACATTAACTAAGAGGAACATGCATACGTCATAGGATACGTTAGAGTAGCCACATTAGCCTTATCGTCTACCCTTCAGTTATGCTATGCTTACTGCTGCCTGATAAATTAAATTTACAGAAAAGAGCAAAGGTGAAACCAAAGGTGTGATGGATTGAACAAGGTAAATAAATCCAAGGGACATCCATGTCGCACACTCAACATGTGCTTGAAGTCCCTCAAAAAGATTTTTTCAAGTGCAAACCATGCACAGTATTAGGATTACCACGAATCCCTTAAGCAATTTTTCTTGCTCAAACACAATTCCAAATAAAGAAAAACTAAAAGCCACGTCAAATCAAAGCATACAATAATTTTCTTTTAGAAGACAAGGAAAAAATTCATGAATTAAAACTTACCTATACTCTCAGGTAGACGTCAAGTGAGTCCCATCATTCCCCTTTATAAGCACTTTATTCCCCTTTAAACTGACTCAGTCTAAACCTGAAGATAGTTATCCACTCTTTAAAAAAATCGGTTAAAACGAACTTCACAGGACGACACGAGTCACGTACGTAAGTCAAGTCACAGCAACAATATGATTGCTTCACTCACACACCACACCACACTGCAAAATCTGTCTTTGAACTGTCACGTCTGAACAACTCGAATGCTCAAATGTGAAGAACTGGCTGGTGTGGTGGAGAATGAACGCGTGCACTCAGTCAGTCAGGACGACAAGCGTCTACGACGACGGCGAATATGCATGCAAATCTGGGAGCAAAATCTCACTTCCCCAGAGTCAGTCTCTGCGGTAAACTATTATAAAACTATAATCGGCAAGATGCAAAACGCGAACGCATGCATGTGTGAAGTGAGAAGTGACTGATGAGATGAGAGCTTCGGCGAACGAGTGATCGTGGTGGTGAACATTGTTTTGTTGTACAGTTGTTGCAGGCTTCGTCTCCTTCCATAGTTTAATTCTCCGTGTAGCTCTTTACCTTCTTCTTATATATACACGTAGTATTATTATTATTCTTCATCATTGACCATAGTAATCCGATACGAGGTCAATATAGCAGCAAGCAGCACTACACCAACCTGATTGTAAAAGCATATAAAATAATGCTCATGATCATGATACGCTTCAACTTTTATTCAATAAGGAGATTATTATGTGTGTAGAGTAAGGTAAGTTAATGTGTACCGTGTGCAGTTATTTATGCATGCATTTTCTTATTATTATTATGAGTGTATCCCTCCAAGTGTATCTTTTGAAAGAAACGCGATGGATATATAATAATATGTGATCTCTTTGTAGATAATATATGTAAAAGAAAAGGTAAAAAGCGAGCAAGCATCATGCCATCATCATCATCGTCACCATCCCATCTTACATCTTACAACCAACAGGAATTAAACCTTCACACACCACCACAGAAAATAATGATAATTCTTAAGAAGAGCAATTTACACATATTTTTGTTGGATTGCGACGAGCATCATAGGCTTGAAACTTGAATTCAGGAGTGTTGTTTATCTCAACAATCGGTGAAAGATTTTTGGTACCTTTGATGATGAGTCACACACTTGGACCGTGCACTTGGTAAACATTTCTGAGAGATCTATGTCAAAGTTTTTTTTCCCTCAAACCAAGAAGGGGAGGGAGGAGGATCAGCCTGATCAAGTTATGCAGCAGCAGAAGGATGCGAGATGCGAGAAGCCAACCTGCGTGCTTCTCTTTTTATGACAACAATATAATAATAATTTCTGTTTTGCTGCATAAATTACTTGTTAGAGGGTTTTGCCGTGATATTTGCCATTTAGATGACGTGTGAGAGTTAGAATGGGGGTTTTCTAGTTTTTAAAAAATCTCACATTTGATAACGTCATTATGAATTCATGAGGACGCGTAATGATTTTTCGACTGTCGTCATTATGTCTCGTTCGTTTGAAGAGTTGCAGGCGTCAATACCTACTCGCTCGCTCGGTATTCCCTCTAGTATATATATGGAGGATCGATCGCCGCAAAAAAAAAGTTTTTGCATATAGGTGGATGTGAGGGAATCTATTACAATGTGCACACATATAAAATATATCTGCAGATGCATGGATCAGCTCGACACAACAAGTTTTGAAGTTTTGAGGCGTTCACTCTCCACTCTCCACTCTCCACTATGAGAGTGGTGGTGGTGGTGGTGGTAAGGTGGTTCGATTGGATGATGGTATTTAAATAAAATCATTTGTTGATCTAGTCCAATCAAGTGTATATTCTTAGAATGCTAGTGTTCACTTTCTTTCCTATTACTATGTTTGAAGACGAAAACAAGATAAGAGCAAGTTGAGTTGAGTGAGACACGGGAGCGCAGGTATGCAGCGAGCTACAAGTTGAAAAAAAAATTTCACTGTACACCTTTGCTGCTGGAGATCCCAATGAGTTACGTTTACGTTAGCATAATATTTTTTGGACTTTGAGTCTCTGGTATTTAACCAGTTTTAGTAGAGTTTTATTATTCCTTGCCTCAGGGGGTGTGTAAAGTCCGGTGTGATGTGGTTTCCTAAGACGGCATACACTTACTTATATATATATATATATGGTTTTTTGTTTGCAATATCCTATTGACAAAAAAACTGCTTCCATAATCCACAATTACCACCATCGACCATTCACCAGAATCGATGATATGAATTGAAATTGAATGGCTTGAAGTCGGCATCACGCCAGATTTTAAGTGTTTGATTGCATATCATTGGAAATGGAAATCACATTGACGGTGACGACGGTGGTGCTTTTCAATGCGGGTTTACCACCACCGGATTAAACTAGTAATAAGTATGCATGGTTATTCCACCCTAATTGTAATTGTAATTGCCACTTGGAGGCGGTTTACCGTATTTTGGTGCAAAGTGCACAAAACCTGTTGTGGTAATAATTTGTATTCGTTGAGGTTTGTGTAGATTTGTAGAATTGTAGATACACCACCACCAGGGAAAATCCCAATGACAGGCAATTAGTCTTTTTTTTATTATTTGAGCTTTCTGCTGATTGATATGCGCACCACCACCATGCGTAACAAAAATGATATGAGTTGTAACTGCAATGAACCTTTTTGTTACTATTTTGTTTACTATGGTGTATGGGATGCATATATTGCAATCACATGCAAAGGGTAATAGGTCCGCCCGTATGTAGTATGTTTTGCAAGCTGTCGTGGTGTGGCAACTTTGCAAAGTTTTGTGCAAATAAATTTTCCATTTCCACGCGAATTCTGCACTCTATATTTTCGGTTTTTTCTGCAGTTGGTGTAAAAAAAATTAATTCAATGATACGTAAAAGAAATGTGATAGTGCCGATTTGATACTCTACCAACCGATGATGATGATGCAATAAGATTTTTTTGTTGCTGCTATGCTGCAACTTTAAAGATTTAGGGAGTAGTGCGATCTGGATACATCACGTTTCACGTTTCATTTTAACCACATGTGCTGCTTCCAGATGGGAATTATATGCAGACGTTGGAAAGTGGGGTTAAAAAAGGGAGCCTGAGCCACTGTCTTTACGAAATCTAAATCTACTATGCCACTTAAGAAGCACTTCTTGTGTAAACTCACACGACTTGTGAGTAATCCGCCGGTTTTAGAAGATGGTTGGCGAAACAGTTAGTAGCAACCAATTAAATACTCGTCTATACATATTTATCTTTTGCTCAGGGTGTTTGACCTTGACCTCGTGCTCGACAGACTTACAAGCTTCGAAAATGCTTCTGAAATTCTTCTCCACGTAACTCGTGTCTTGTGACCTTTCAACCATATATAACTACTATTTATATAACCATTAGCAGACGCCATCAGAGCTTGAGACCAGTCCAAGTTATTTCATCGCGGCGCTATATACTCGGTCGGGAGCATGGTCGGAAAATGTCAAACATGGCAAAAAACATAAAGGTTGTTATACTCGAAAACCTTGAAAATTTATGCTTTACTTAAAGCGTCTTCATCTTTCAGGCTTCCTCGGTATATTTTCCTTATTTTCAGTGTTTAAATTGCAATTTCGCTTGGTTTAAGATAAATAAGGAAAATTGGATGTTTGCAGAGATGAGAACTATTATACAGTACAGTATAACAAGAGAATCTGTTTTTCATTCACGATAATCTGATAATTAGCAGACACAGACAAACAAATAAACGTTTTACTTTCTCATTTAGCAAATAACTGATAAATTGTACGGCTAGTCAATTTTAAATTGTTTATTTTGTTTTTCCACTCGCACCGTCGTCATCATGAAGCCTGATATCTACCTACGTGGTGGTGGCGAGTGGTGGGTGACCACGCGTTTATATACTTATATCTCTATGAAAAGATTAACTTATTGTTTATGCCATGTAATGAGCCTATACAGTAGTAATTTGCACGGCGCATGTCAGAGGATCATTTTTGCATGATGATAACCATCGCAAACTATTGACTCCTATTATTGTTACGCAACTTAAAATTAGCATGCATCAAATTAGTACGATATACTGTGTCAAATGCATTCGCTTCAATTGTATAATAATTGAATGAAATATAGGTTTAAATTATTAGAGTTCAAAAGTATTTTTACCGTTAGCTTATTTTAAGTAAAGTAAGGAGGTGAGCTTTAAAGAGGAATTACCTAGGTCAATACATACATTCGTACAATTTAAGTGTACAAAAAAAATTCGAAAAGTGGAAAATTGTTTTGGTCTGCTTTTGTGGTATATTTATTGTCAACGGTTTCAGCAATAAAAATTAAGTGTACTTACACGAAACAAATATATAGCGAAATATTCCAAAGGGAAAATAATAATGTTCTTGATAATACATATACCTAGTATTAGAATGGATGAATTTCATATAGGTAATCGTAAGTAATCATCTTAAATCTACAGTAACCTTGAATCTAGTGTAACTATAAGTAACTTTGAATTGACGAAAAAACAACTACTACTCTGACAAAATGGGATTTTTGTGATTTTTATAAGGTTACAAAAATGTATTTAATGTAGACGTAATGTACTTAATTTTACTTGCCACGGTGAGATCTGGTTCTACGACCAGTTGGAGGCTTGCTGATTACTACACCATCTGAATAAGGTGGTGCTGGAGCTGCAGGAGTTGGAGCTACCGGTGAAGATGGTCCAAACAGGGTAGGTGGAAGCGAGACGGTAGAGCTAGGAGGACTAGGTATTCCAAGTCCACCGGATTGATTTCTAAATACAAAAATGAACAAAACAGAAACGTTAGAATTCCCCATCCAACAACAAAATTGTTACTTTTTATTATATTCGGTGGGTTTTATAAAGTTCAGTATGTAAATCCTTACCCTTGATTCGGAGTCCAAGTTGGCGTTGGCAGTGGTCCAAGGGGAAGCATATTGGTAGAAAGTTGCGGCAAGGGTGCAGGTAACCCAAGCTGACCGCCTTGATTCCTAAAATGAACAATAAACGAAAGAAGTTAGATTTCTCCCTTAACGAACTATTACGCCAGCCAGTACAAAAACCAAAATGTATTACTTTAAAATTAAATGTGTTAACTTACCTTTGTTGCTTTGCAGGGTCTTCATCGTCAACGTAGCAGTAATCCAAGTCCACATTTGAAGGTTGGACGTAGGGAGGTAAAGCGGGCATCTGTGGAGGCTGACGCCACTGCCCTTGAGCTTGCTGTCCAAACCCAAATCCTCCGTTTGGTGGGCATTCGTACATGTTTATAGTGCTACCCGGTGTCTGATGAATATTCACTTGATGAGATCCCGGCCGGAAAATATTCATCAGATAGTTTCCGTAAGGATCCCGAGACCAGTCCTGGCGCCCAGGATACTGAGCGTTGAAACCAAAGTTGTCTGACATTTTTGCTCAAGATGGCTCCAAATTTCGCAAATAGCCCTAATTTCTGGACAATTTAATTTTAATTTTTCAACAAACGAAAATTCGCTTCAACAATCAAAATTTTCAAAAATCGAATGAATTATTTCGCAAAAAGTAATAACGGATGGTTCCAGCTCCGGGAAGAAACTGAACTGAATGATCTGCTCACTTTCACAGCCTGCTCGTTACTTTGAGACTAGAAGCGTATTATGTTCGACATTTTGTCGATTTGCAAGTTGATTCCCGTCTTTCCCTTATCGCTCTTTCAGAGGAAAGATAGAGCAACTGATAAGGAGGATGTATCATTCAAGTTCCTTTATCCGTATTTTCAAGGCATACCTTCATTAGCATTATTTTAGATAAGGGGGCTAAGAAAAGATATACGGCGTCTGCGGGTCTTAAGACTACGACTCGTTTTTAGGAGCATACTGTTATCAACTCTGGAGACCTAACTAATGCATGATGAAGCATTTTGGATTAAATGATGTGGTGCATGGAGTTTTTGGATATATTTAGTTTTTTTATGTATCGATGCCGATGCTTCGATGCATGTGATGAAGGATCGGGAGCGAGGGATGGGTCAGGGGGCGGATATGCAAACTAATGAACAGTTTCTCAACAACAAAATAGAACAATAAAACACTGGGGAAGAACGTCGTCGTTTTTTCTACATTATTTATAGTAGTGTATCGTATATTTCATTGCATCAAGTTGAACATTGCTTGTTTTCTTGAAAATATTTTTCGGAGCTTGTAAAATACGGTGGTGGAATTCGGTGTATGAGGTTCATATCTTATCCCATTTTAAAATATTATTGTATGTAACGTATTTATCGGTCGTTCGTCGTAGGTTGTAAAAAGATAATAATATTAATGCTATTTACAAAAACAGTCGCAAGCATTGTTGGGGCTGTGGATTTTATACATTAAAGCTAGCACACGAAAATGTTCCTCGACATCAATGAATCCGGACGACTACTTCCTCCTCAGTAAAGCCCAACAAAGAAAGAACAATATGGAACCTAGAAAATAAAAAAAATAAAAATGAAAAGTATCTTATGATGGTGCAGCTACAGAAAGTAAAATAGAATAACATGATGTGCTCGGCTAGCTCGGCAGACATACTTGTGAGGAGTGCTCCAGGGTAGAGAATGGCAATGGCTGTCCTGTAGTCTGTTACTGATTTCAAAGGATCAACCACAATCGGCAAGTTTCCTCCAACGTTATTAATGACAAACAATGCCAGACCAACAGCAGTGGATCTGAAATTGGCTGGAACTAGCTCCACTAATACTGCGTACATAACCCCGAACCACATTTCCGACGTGATGTATCCAATCAACAAGGACAAAAATGCGTATGGGGGTTCCAGGTATAATAGTCCAAACGTGAATGGAACAGAAATCAGCTAAAAAACCAGCCAATTACAAACATTACAAAGAGTTATTAGGGTAATATAGGACAAATAAGTAGAGGTATAAAGGGAGCCAGCATATTGATTTACCTGACTTGCTGCCAATACCAAAGCTCTAGCTGAGATTCCAAGACGGCTCACCAAACGGTCGGAAATGTAGCCACCAACAACAGATCCCAATGCTCCACCCCCAATAGAAATGCCTGTGAGCCACCACCCGGCGTCATACTCAGGATAATATGTTTGAAAGTAGAGAGCCGAGTTGTATCCCCAGCAGAATCCGGCTATAGACATTGAGTCCGATATCATGCAAATTAATACTCTTTCAAAAATTATTATGACTAACGACAATAATTATTAGTTCCTATCAATTTTTCATTTTACCTGAATGACGGATACACGCTGCAAGTCCAAGAATGAGGATTTCTGGTCGCTTAATTAGAGCAACTAGCGCATTTTCACTGTCCAACTTTTTAGGACTTGTCGTAAACGTCTTTTTGTCATCAATTTCATCCTTTTTCGATATTGTCGACACAGAGTCCTTGTCCGTTGAACTCCTCTGCTCGGACTCGGACGGGGAAAACGAGGTTTTACTATTATTTCGAGGCTCACTAACAGTGATCATAAACAAGATACCAATGATGACCCCAGGTAAGCCACTGATTAGAAAGGAAGTTCTCCAACGCTAAAAACCACAATGCAATAAAAAAGAGATGAGATGAGAGTATGCATTGGCAGACAGGAGGGAAGATTACTAAGTTTCTAAACTCGTTCCGCAAATTAAGCATTCATGTAGGTACATTAGACGAACTAATATTTCCTTTGCTCGCCTTTGTTTCACCAAAACTCTCCAGCCAAGCAGCAGCCGCAGAGTTACGCTTTGATAAGTAACGGTAAGTCTAAGACTAAATGCTTTAATGCGTTGATAGCATTTTTTATGACTACGCGATGCGATCACTGCCTAGAGTCGTGATCCTAGTTACCTAGACCTAGAATCTCCTATAATGTGCATGCTAATCACTATTTTTTAAATTGATGTCTCTTGTTTTATAAAAGCGAGGCAGGCAGGCAGAGCATGTTTGTTTATCCACATCCACTTTCTGCTTGAGAAATCAACCATACGTTAGGCACAACCATAAAATCTGCAACGCGCACAGTTAAATCAATGTCACTATATATAATGATCTAAAATATATATGCTTTTCATTCCACTTATACATACACACTACTATACTACTTCAGTGGTTATGGTTGGTGGTGTGTGTACCTCGTCAAAAATGGTAGTGTCTGTTATGTAAGTTCCAACAGCGAAAGATGCTCCATATCCTATGTAAATACCCCAGTTAAAAATGCCCATCGCAAGAGCTCTCTTGTCCTGGGGGAAAACATCGCCAATTATTCCAGCAGCTAGAGGACTGCATGCAGCCTCCCTATACGAAAAACAAAAACAAAAAAAAATGTGATCTGTCATCAAGTCATTGTATTATTCTTTATTCCGCTCATAGCTTATATAGTCAGCATTCACATGTGACATGAATCAAGTGATGATGAGTGAGTGACTATGGACCGGAGATCTCAACAAAAACCTACCCGGCAGCGAGAGCCATGCGAAACAAGACGAGATGCCAATATTGTGTGGCGAACGCTGTCCCACTAATTGCCAAGCTGAAAGCGACTGTCGCGATCCCGAGTAAATGGACTCGATTAAATCTGTCAGCGACGATTCCCCACATGATTCCAGCCACTGTGAAGCACGCCATGAAGGAAGGGCCAGCCAGGATTTGGTATTCTGTTCCGAGACCATTGTAATTCCACTCGCATGCCTGGATTTGTGTCCCATTCCCGTTGTCAACTCGAGCCGCTATGCATCTGAAAAGAGGAGCAACAACAACAGCAATAACGACAGAGGTTTTACTGCCAGCAGCCCTCTCATATTTTTACAAACTGCACGGGAAAAATCACTCGAGTCATTTTTCACGTACTCTGCTTCCGCCTCGGCATCCTTGCAAAGACTAGAATCCGAGTTTAAAACGTCTGGAATCGCAAGACAACCCTTGTCACCGTATCCAATATCTTGAGCGACAGCCCTGCTCACAACCCCAATGAGAAAATGTCCAAGCTCTCCAACAACGTAAATTCCCGTTAAAAGGGGGAGCATAAACTTGGAACAATTTAGTCCCTCCATGTCACTCCCTTTCGTAGCAGGGCAATGGGAAAAAGTTTAATAATAATAATATTATTATTTATAATTTCCTGTGCACTTTTATTCTTCCAATTTCTATCACTCGCACTCCACCCTCATGTTATCTGCTGAAATCCGCTAACTACGAATCATTCCCTATTATCCAGAATGGAAGCAATAAAAAACTACAAAAAGGATCTAGCAGCACAGAACATTCTCACTACCAATTAATTAACAACAACAAAATTCGCGCAGACGGAGACGCAGACGCGCAGTATATTTTTGTTCCCTGTTCCTTTGTTCATTCACTATAAACTTGTTCACCACGAATCTCCTTGCTTCCTTGTACTCCCCGTGTGCGATGCGGAATAATAATAATATGTGAATACTCGCCGTCCGTCGTCGTACAGCTTCTCAAAAACCACTTGCTTTGATGATGATGAGTATCTCAGTCCCACACCTTTCCGTGAAACTGCTGGAGTCTGAGTGGTAACAAGATGACGAGGGGTTGCTGTTTTAAAACAAAATCAGAACGTGATATAATGGAACCGTTTAAGAGAGGAGACCAGTGAGGCAGAAAAAGATGCTCTCAAACTCTCAACGCTAAAAAGCCAGCAGCCGAGTCTGCAGCGACCACCACCGCATCTTTGAACATAAACATTTTATGAATGAGCAAAAAAAAGGTTACACGAATTAGTTGCTGGTGTATCGTTCGCAATTAGCTACCATAACGCTGTCACTAATTCTATCTAAATGGAGTTAGTCTATCTATTGTCCCAGAGCGCAGGAGCAGAGGCTGGTTAGGGGTATCGATGCGCTCAGGCTAGTTGACGCTGTTCAGTAACTAACTTAACTAATAGACGCTTATTGTACTTGATATGTCCCATGTTCGCGGCTAAGTGATGCCCTATCGTTGTCGTCGTTGTCGGTCAGTAGTGATGCTGCAGCAGGCAGGATTAATTATGATGACATGCACGCCATGTATTTAATTTCCATATAATATTTTGTCAAATCAACGAGATAGATTAAACGCCGCTATAGTTGCAATAACCGACCTTAGCATTGTCCGGCCCTATGGTTTAAAAAATGACTAATCCATTGACATTTTCAGTTGATTCACTCAAATCATCAGTGTGAATTTACTAAATGGAATAGGAAACAGCAATGCAATTTGGTACTGACATAATATGCAGGGAATAAGAGTTATATACACAAGCAAATTTGAAATTACATCTCATTTATGACAATGACAATTCCGTTTTCTTGAAACTCATGTAGATAAAAAAATCGCATTTGTGGCATCATCGGTGGTTTTAAAATCTGTTTCTTAAGGAAACTTTCTTCATTACATAAGAGCTTATCCTATTTTTAGTTATTATCGTAATGCCATATTTTTTAATTCTTATTATTTAGCTTATTTAACTAAGCTTACCTATTTAGCACAGCTTCTTATTTAACTATATGCATATTCGTAAAGTCCGTATTATCAAGCAAATCGTTTAAATTGTAATGGCAATGTGGAGTGGATGAGAATCAAAATGATGGCAAAAGATTGGTGTTTTACACTTTCCACACATTCAGCATAACAAACAAGTCCACCAAGCGGAATAACTTAGCTCGCTGCATAATCCTTACAAACCGAACTTATGATCTGAATCAAACCAAACATACCTCAACCCTAATAAAACCAAACACCCACCAACCCCGACTAATCTACCCAA
>JAANSN010001049.1:15275-39469 GCA_036850665.1 Dicranocentrus wangi | reverse complement strand
TGTACGAGGATGAGGAAGGGACCGAGTTTATACTCATAAATCATCGTCCACTTCAGAAGCTGAATGATAGGAAGGTATATAGCCATCCTTTGACCAGATCATATTAATTGTATGTATTGAATTACAAGTCTATCTTCAAGTTCTCAAAATAGTTAGTTTAGTTCTTTAGTTCTAAACAAATATTACTCTATAAATACAACATTTTGAAGCCATAGTCCTAGATTTTCAGTTATGCTTATACTACCTCAATAACCATCGCTCTCAAAAATTGTACCTGTTACTCAATCGAATCTATTGTAATATATTAAAAATATGGAATTGAATAATTCATAAGCGTGTTTTCACAATCACATAATGCATACAGATTGTGATTTGTTACTTCGAAATAGCAATCCGAGCTCTAATTGGTTCTTCGCTTGTTTTAAACTACGCAATTGAATCGCATCTCCGATTTGATACAAAACTTTATATTGGTTTGGTTTAGAATTAACTGGAAAATGTCGATTTAGTGACATTTAATGACAATAGCAGGAAACTTTTTACGAATTAGACTTACCGTTCGAACTTTGTGTTTGTTTGAAGCAATAAAATGAATTTTTGAAGTCTTGTTAAGTTCAGCTAGGTCAGCTACCAAATGGTTGCATCTGGCAGCTTATTGTTCCGGGAGTAAAATTTTGCAAGCAGCAGCATACTTTCTTAAAGCACACTGATTTGAATCACACACCATTAAATGAATTTACCTGGTTTTGTATTCCCAATTTCAACTTTAGTACATATTTAATCCATTGCTCATACTACTTGCACATGCTCCATTTTATTATGCTAATATGTAAAATGTTTTGTTTCTCAACACATAACACTCTGGATTTTGGATTTTCTTCGAAAATAGGTATGCTCATATGCTTAATGCCTCTTCTGGGACATTTCCAGCTCCAGTACTTATGCACACAGTTCTACATCAGCCCATGAAAATTTCACGTGTATGAAAAGTACAATTTCAAGGAAAATGTCTTTTTTTGCACACGCTATCTGACAAAGGTGACATACCTGATGTTGCTCGAGAATATACTATGCCCTGGTGCGCTTTGTATCATATTTCCTTTAAAAATGTAAAACGCCATGTTATCTCTAACCTTCGTCAAAAACAGCTTTCGAGTTGACGCACAACCACCAGGTGTTTCGATACATGTATCAGTTTCAGCAAAATGGAAATAGTTGTCCAATAAATGGCAGTACTCTGGTCAGAGATATAAAGAAAGAAATATTCACATTTTACCTGCCATCGCAATCCCTTTTTGAATTTAAAAGAGTGCTAACTACAACCAAAAATATCTTAACAAATTCGGAAAGCTATTGCTCAGTGAATTCCAAAAACAAATGCCAAAATATAAGAGCGACCTCTGAATCTACTGCCGTCTACGAGGACATATTTCGCAATATCATGTGCTATGTGGTTTTCATCATCAGCATTCATCCCAGAGAGAAGCAAAGAGGGTTTTGGGAGAGATAAAAATTCGGAGAAAAATTGGACGACAATTTTCAGCCCACGGTAACACCGTCTGAATACCAAAAGAATGTGCACAGAGCACAAGCATCATGGAAAATCTCCGGAATATACTCAACTGGCAAGAGTAATCTCAAGCTGGACAGGAGTAATATACCAAAGTGCAGACTTTTTTTTACGTATGTGGTCAAGAATAGCAATTGAAAATGGAAATGGAGAGAAAAAAAAACAAAAAGGGTTTATTGTGAAGAAAAACCGCAACAAAACACTTCCATGCACCACCACACACACACCACCGCACCGCACCAGTCAGATTATAGGTATTTATTTGGCCTGCTCTGCTTGTACAACAAAGGGCAATTTTGGCGAGAAAAAGAGTAAAGCTCTTTTGGTATTCCATGAATACAAAGAGGAACTAGATCCATTTCGATCATTTCCTTTCGTGCACCAAAAAAATCGAAAGGGATTTTCTATTTTCAATCATACCGTGCGCATAAATGAAGTGCTACTCCGTATAAAAGTTGTACAAATTTCTGATCGAGAAAGAGCGCATTTCGTATGTAGTTTTTAGTATGATGGGACCAACTCACGTATACATGTCCTCCAATATATATCATCTTCATCATTCGATAAGTCAGGGTGTAGGTATATGTCATCCTGAATTTGTCCGAATGGCTAGCTTATCTGATGCCTTTTTATTTTGGTGATAGTGGACCAGAAAATATTTACCATTTGTCAATCTTTATGGTATGTTTACCTATTCACTGCAGAATTGCCGCATGTGCGGGATATACGGGAATGTGGTATTGTGACATAACAATGAATAACCAGATATTTGAGCACTTTTTTTGGAATGATTCATGACCAGAGACAAAACATATTGCATGTTATGTATGTGGCGTGAATGCATAAGGAACATGCCCATGCCCAGTGCATTTATCAATACCCGTCTCTGGACGGTAATAATCGGTGTGTCGTGAAACATTGGTACACATGACATACAGCTTTTTTGCAACTCCCAATTGAATAGATGAATTGAGAAATGGCTGAATGGATTGATAGAAAAGAATTTGTATGTAACATTTCTATCAGCCATAAATATTTCACTTTGTTGTTGTTTGTTCCAAAACTCGCAAAAGTGAATATTGAATAGGACCATATTTTTTGCTGAGTTGCGGAGAAAATATGGGAAGAATTGTATATGTATCGTTACTACCGATAAGTCTCATTTTCCACATGCTTGTGTTTTTAGTTCATGGCTATGTAAACCCAAAAAAACTAACATGGATTTAAAAAAAAGTGTAGCTTTCAGCGTGCTGGAGTTGTCACCTGGAACCACATTTCGGACGGTGGCATGTGAGGCTGTAATTTTCGACGTACTGGAAATTAAATGAATGCTTTACCTTTACCTGTGTTCCTCCCAACGAGGGTGTAGGTGTGTATTTAGGTAGGCATACGGACTGTCAATCAAAACCATTGCCAATCTAAAAATACTTAGAACACACCTTACACGTTTCCACCATTTTCATTCCTGGTTGGCATTTCATTACTGCAGAAGTGTATCGCCGAATAGGCTAGACCTGGAAATAAACGATGGTCGTGTATACATACGTTACATAGAAATAAAACCACAAGCGCGCAGTTTATTAGAGCTATATATAAAATGCGTTGTTACTTCCGAAGTTTCAAGTTACGTTAACATCTGTCACTTCTGTCAGTATGGATGCCCATACGATACACAAATGCACAAACAATATTACAAACGGTGCGATTATTTTTTACTTTTGAAATCAGACTAAACCATTGTATTTGTGCTGTTGACACATTTATTGATTAATAATGCTAACTACAAATATCCAATATCCACCCGATTTGATAATTATACCTCGCCTAAAAATTTGCTGCACGCTTTAGGAATAATTGCCGAATAGTTTTACGTCAAAACTAGAAATGCAATCAAAGCCGCTATTGCTTTCTTCGTAATATTAATATATACAGCACCAATAAATAGGATCGTTTGCGTTTTCACGCATGATTTACTTTTTACGATTTTCTAACGTTAACTACCAATAACTGTCCATTGTACATACAAAAACACGCGTAGCATAGGCAGACAACATATATATCGAGTCATTTTTCCAAAGCTCCAATTTCCTATTGTTTATGGAAACATAAAAAAGCGTTTTAATAGCTAAACAAAAAGGCGTATTGCCAGTTAAATCAGGAAGTGTGTCAACTGCCGTGTTTTGTTTTTCAAATAAAGAATAAGGGCATGGATGGATGATGCTATGTAGGGAACATTATGTAAAATGCACGCCTCACTGAATTTATCGTTGTAATTATCCATTAAACTCTATCTCTGGCAATGTTTCATTCCGCTCAAATGCAACCCCGCTGTCACATTTCTAGTATGACCTACTTACCCCATAGGTTAGGGCGAGTATAAGAAATCCTAAAATACAATGGTGTATGGACACTCACCCAAATAAATGCATGCATTGGAAACACTGCAAATCGGTAATATTAGCTATTCTATTAATATTCGTCTGCCTGCACGTTACATATGGTTCACAAGGGAGAGTAAAGTACAACAAAAGACAAATCGGCACCCACTCTTTGTGAGTTAACAATATAAAAGGTAATTAGTGAGTCTTTGGCTTAACCTTGGGCGCAAATAAACTCACAAAATCATTCCTGGTCCTATAAAAAGCTCTCCCTAAGATTGAAAATACACTGCCATTCTACCAACTTGGAGGATGGATCATTCATTACAGAACAGAAGCATGGCTTTTTTTAATAAATGAAAGGATACAAAAATAAAATGGGGAGAAGCCAATAAGCGGATCATTAATCTTCGTGAGAGTATTCTACAAACACAATGCTTTGGCACATGCACACGCTGTGTACCTTATGACTACAAACATTCTTTAGTGTGCATAATCCCACGTCGGAAATCTCGGTCTCGGCCACCACATTTGAAGCTGGACTTGGACCAAATAAAACTTGCGTCGCGGCACAACTGTTTAAGCTGTAGATTCAACGATCTTTCGAGGTGATAATTAGGGACGTGGATTTATCAAAAGTGTCCTATTGTGCGAGCAAGGAACCGATTGGCTTGAACAAAGTTTAACCTTCATCAAATGTGTATTTTATTACAAAATATGGTACCAGGTTGCTTCGGCATTGTAAAAATGTAGAAACGTGTTAAAATACTTTTAAAAAAATGATTACATAATATTACCTTGTTTAGATAGGATTTAACATTTTACATTATTTGTTTCTGTTTGCTTTTTTGCGGGGGGCGGGAGGTTGCATGCAAGTGTTTTTGCTTAAACAGAACTTCGCCAGAGAGTTATACACAATTAGCGTACAATTTTATTTTGAAATTTTGAAATACACACTGTCGGCATCAACGCCTATTACAATGCTTCCCTTTCCATTTGTGTCTTGCGGTCAGTTACTACACATACACACACAGCGGGCATGTTGTAGTTTTAGTCATCTCAGTTCCAGTTGACATAATGCAGCTC
Source organism: Dicranocentrus wangi (assembly GCA_036850665.1). Taxonomy (NCBI): domain Eukaryota; kingdom Metazoa; phylum Arthropoda; class Collembola; order Entomobryomorpha; family Entomobryidae; genus Dicranocentrus; species Dicranocentrus wangi. Next base: position 34,435 of record JAANSN010001049.1, on the reverse strand, counting down.
GAGAAAGAGGGGATTTCTTTCTTTGCAACACACTTGCTTTTATACAGATAGTTTCTTCACCGTACTCGACTCTTTTTACCACCACGCTTAATAATGGAATCCCTATTTCACTAGAGAAACCGACTACCGACTCGTACTCGTACATCCTTAAAGTAGTAAACTTTGAACTACGCAGTGCACCAAACACCATGCCAGCTGCATTGGGGAAAGAAAGAATAGAGAAAAAAGTTGTCGTTGGCACTGCAGATCTCATCTTAAGTCACTCACTGTAGGTTTCATGAATGAGACTAGATAGATGCTACGATACACACATATTGTTTCATTCTAACCCATCACCAAAGCTATCTTTTTTCTTAAAAAAAAGAACTAATCTGATTATACATCATCACGAGAAAGAAAAGGGAAAAGTTGGAAAAGTCCACTATTTGCCGAGTGAAATTACCTTTTGTGTACTTTTCAATTTGAAGATTTACAAGGGTACCGAACGAGATTTGTTTTTGAGGAAATTACTCGACTCTCCATTTTTATCAGCTTTTTCCAACGGAAACATCCATTTTGCGTAGGTATGGTCCTCAGTAATGAAATCTTGTCTGCTTTCTTTTTTTCTCGCTACAGACAACAGCTTTTGACTTTGTGTAGACGTCATTGTGCTCGCTTCCTTTTTTCTCTGGAGGACGGAGATGGAAATGAGTTCTCATTACCGCCTCTTTCCATTGTTGTACGGTTTGTGTGCAAATTAGATTCTTCAAAGGGGAAAGTGGATGCTAAAAGCATGTCTAACTTGATAAAATTTGATATACATTGTGATGAGCACATTATAAAGGATGAGATGGGGGAATGACGGCAGAGAAAAAGTCCGGGCAGTAGGAGAACTTACGAGTACACTCTTTTAATTGGATTACCTTTCGCTCACTTTTGCAAACTTGGTCATTATTAATTCATTAACTTCCTCTTATCACGGACTCATCATTTCCGAAGATAGAGCATGGACGTATAACGTCATGGTCGAACCTCTTGTGTGTTGGTGACCACCCAAAATGTTTGATTTTATATCATAGTGTGTAAGGCCGGGACAAGTGAAAAGTAAAAGGGTGAAAAAAGCTTTGAAAAGTCCCGTGGGAGTTGTTTTTTTTTCTCCTACACCTCAATCACCTCTTGTTTGCCGCTATCTTACCGGACCTTTTTTTCTCCTTGTCAAAAATACATGCATTTTTAAACAGCATACTTCATCTCATGAATTTCTAATGAAGTTGTATACCACCAAAAACATTCCATTTCCTCCTCCTCCAGGGAACTATACGCCCATTAATGCTTTTGTACGAGGAGGGACTCGATACAAAAAGAATTTGTCAAGTCTCTTAAATGCGAAATTGAAAACGATGAATTAAAAATGGTTTTAAATAGAACTCCAATTTCCGTTTGGAAACATTCATTTCACTTCATTGCCTCACAAGGACAAACAGATTCCGGGACGAAATTACCAACTACTTTAGATTCCTTCCCATTTCCGACCTCATTGTTCCGATTTTCTCGCAAAGGAAAAGGCTGGTAATTAGTTTGTATTCGGCAGGGTTTTTTATACACAGTCCCAGCTGAATTCAGAGAATCACCTCAGTTAATATCAAACATGTGTCCTTTCCCTTTAATGACTTGCAAGTGGTTGGAAACCTCTCTCCTGTTCGAAAAAGACAGTCCATTATCAATTTAGAAGACACCTACAAACACATCCTCTGTTTCCTTTTCATTTCCAGCCAACTTGTCGCCTTCAATTTCACCGTAGGTGCTTCTCACAATCATGTCCATCTCGACTTACTAATCGTCTTAAGAATTCCCCAGTTAATGAGTTTTTCGAGGAACCCTCCCTAACTACTCCACTTTGTTCTTAGCTCCGCCAACCGTCAAAATTTATTTTAACTGTGGGGGAAATCGTTCTATAAATTGTCGACTTGAGTGTTCTAACTCCCCCGTCCGGTGTGTGACGCGACAGTTGCAAACGGATGGCAACTTATGTTGCTGAAAGGAAATTACTTTAGGAGTACTTATAAATTCCTTTTTTACATTTGCACTTAGTTATCGTTACGACACCGGTCTGGCGACGGCACACACTCAACGACAAGGATTAATTCAACCTTCTGCTCACATAAACTTTCACCTTTACCCACTTTCTGGAGATATTACTCATACAAAATACTCCATCTTAAGGGCATCCTTCCACACACTCTGTACTTTTTGTGATTTATATCTACCATTAAAGTTGAGAAAAGACGGGGTAAACTTTTCAAATATATTTTTATTGCATCTGTGTCTGAGTGTTTGGTGATAAAGGGAAAATTTCTCTGGAGAAAATACCCTTCAGAGAACTATTGCACATTGTAAATCACAGCATCACTGATTTCCCATATTTAACAATTGAGAATCACGTAATATCTCATTGAAGTTCTTACTTCTGAGCAGCAGGTTCTGGAGAAGTTCAAGGGTTTGTTTTTGTGTTCAAAGGCAAAGCCGAGACATTTTGTATTTGTGTTTTCTTACTACAACACATTTATATTTGTACTAGTTCCCTCATTCCAGGCTCTTAGACTACTCCCACAAGTGCCCACGTCGATGCTCGCCCAGTAAATCTATTATGTCTTATGCTTAAACTGGATACCACGGGAAATACGACTGTCTGAGGCTTATCTCGTCTTTCCGTGTCGCATCTCAAAGAAGAGAATACGTGGGCGGGTGGGTGTAGATACATATTTACTTTATCATTAACCTTTCTATTTAATTAGTGACTACCTACTACTTAGCTATAATGCAGAGGAAACTATAATGGAACTTGCGTAATGCAAAACTCATCCCAAAGAAAACTTTCCCATTAATTATGTTTTTGTTAGATATCCTCCGCATTTAAGGATTCACCTCTATTTACATAATAATTGAAGCCTAGAGGCACTACCTAATTTTTAAAAGGAAGGATACGTGATCGTGATATCTTGTTTCAGAATCACCCCAACATAGAGACAGACAGGGCAAGAAACTTGAGTCATGTAATTGCAGTTTAAAAAAACTTGTAAAATTCTAAGACCAGAACTAAACCAAATGTTTTGCGACTCTCCTTCTGGATAATCAAACCTTGTGTGAAAAAATAAAGTTTTTAGAAAAAGTTTAAATGTTTTATATACTTGCTATTATTATCTAATCAAGTTTCTCCCATTTATTATGAATTCGTACTTCACCGCAGCCGCACACACTTGGAGACAAAGTTGAAGGGGGGTATTCTCAAAATGATTGTTTGCATCCCTGAAGAAAATCTACATTTTCAAAAGACGTATATTATAGTATTTTTTCTCAACAAGTTTTCAGGCGGGATATACAAAGCCGGAAGGGCCCCTCAAACTTTCACCGTTATGGCACAGTTACTTAAAAATGCGGAGTGTCAGTCACTAAAAATTCTCATATTCTCCTTTTCATCATGGGATCCAGTGTTGTTCCTTCATCGTAGTGGCAGTAGTACTATACTCCACTAGAGAAAGTTTTCCTTTGGTTTACCACTCTTGGCCAGATCGATTTCTCCAGTTGTACCTCACCACAAGTGTATAATGTCCTTTTTGCGAAGTTAGTTAAGAGACAAAAAACAAGAAAGCAGGCAACCGCGAAAGAGAGAAATAGAGGACAGTTTTGAGTCACATGATCTTCTTTAAGGATGTATACCTCTAGATAAAAATTATCCTTTGGAGGAAACCGCAAACTATGTCTTCCTCAAAGGAAGTTAGGTATGGGCAAGAGTCTTGGCATATATTTCATTAGATGTGTAGCAGAAGCCCATACAAAATTCAGTTTTCGTCAAGAACTTTTTAAAATGGAACTTTTCCACTTTTTCTCGACGACTCCTCCGGCACTTGCAACTCGAGCTAAGAGGGGAAAAAAGTCTTGAGAAACTTGGAAAGATTGTGGTATTCTCTAAGTGAACTTTGCTTCTTTTTAACAATGTGGTTGCGGTATGGTCCCAGTAACGCTCTTTTGTGTATACTCATCTGTCTCACCCAAAAATAGCCAAGACTAAAGATACGCGTGTGAATGAGATTTCTATGCACTTTGCAAAAAATTTGTCAACTTCCTCGATTTCCCCACAATGGCACATTGTTAGCTTGTAATGAACACAAGAAAAATGTTGGCTAGGGAAGGGTAAAGTAAACCAAGCAAATCAAAGTGAATTTCTTTTTTAGTGGAAATTGAATTGAAATGAAGCGTAGAGAAAAAATTGGTTGGAAGAACCCATACTTTTTTTTTATAAAAAAATACATGTCAGTATACCTTCTTGCACACTGTGGGGTGCTTGGTGATCATGGAATAAATCGATAAAATGCAAATTTGTCAAGACCTCTACAGTCATATTGACTCTGAGTTTTGCCCAGTGCGTGGGCAGAATAGTGGCAGATGGTTGACGGAGATTCATGACAAAGTTTTGGGTGTGTATTTTACAAAAGTGTTGAACACTACATATTTCGAGCACCGTTTGTTGTATACTCTGACCCATTTTCTAGTTTACTCACCGGAATCTCATTGCATTATATTATGATACAGGGAAGTCCCAAAAAATATATATTCCACTTTCCGCCACACCACATCTTAAACATACAAATTCAACATCGATTTCCACTCCTCGCCGTTACTCAATTTCCACTTCAATGGAACCAACAACACAATCATTCGGTATCAAATATTTCAAAAGAAAAGAGGCAATATCTCTGGGGACATTATGGTATCGGGGAACACTCCCAATTTATTTTTTGTCTCCTTTGGACTCCGACTCCGCCTCCTTCCTCAAAGAAGGTATATCAAATTATGACGATTCAGAGCAAGTCATATTTACAGATTGATACACAAAAACAAATCCATATATATCACATTGGTCATATATGAAATGCCAACCAGTCTCATTTTAGAATTCATGGATTTATGGAATGACCGCCTACAAAAGTCCGATTCCATTTCTTGAACATCTGTCATCCCCAATCTAAATCGTCCACCTGTCGGGAATAGCTCGCTTGGCGAACTTTAAGTACATAAAAATCCTAAACCTTTAAGTCAGTTCACTTGGCATTCACCCATTATACAGCAAATTAGTACGACTTTTTTGTACTCGTAAAGGTAAAACGTGCATAACACGATGGCATTTAAGATAGTGGAAAAACATGCATTTTCATGCAAGCCACACACACACACTTGCGCGCTAATACTAAAACCATTTTCTGCCTGTATACTGCCCTTTACCTTTTCTTGGGCATTTTCGTTAACCTTTTTCTGCATCGGTATATCGTTTTTATTGCTTCCTGCTGTTCCCTGAAACAGGGTTAAAGTTTGAGGTTGGGAATCCACGTGTAAAGTGCTGTAGGTGCATTGCACACAGTGCGCAATTCTAGGGCTATTCTTCCATTCTATTGTTTTCCATTGTGTGCATATGTGGCGTGGATATGTATATGATCGTTAATTTAACTAAACGGAGAAAATTGGTTTTGTGGCTGACTGACTGCTCCGGCACAACTCAGATAAATTATTTACTGGACTCCAGAGGGAAATCGATAGTATGTGATGTAAAAGTAGTGGTGAAAATGGATATATACCTATGCACGCCGAATAAAACGCGGGAGTGCTCGCACAAACTAAAAATTTGATAACTTTTCCATCTGGGAGCAAAGACAAAGTTCATAAAACATTGGTGACGACCTTCAATCCGTTTCCTAAAAAATTAATGTCAAGCTGAAGAAGTCTAAAATAATAAAAAAGAATCTTACAACATACTATATAAGTCCAATCTACAGAGTTAATTAGGTACAATGGATGTAATCGCATAACTAATAAAAAGGTTTGATGTTAAAAAACGAAAAGTGGAAAATGCCTATAGGGGATTTGTTATTACTAGTTACAGTTACTAGAATGTTTTTTGTAAAAGTGCCAAAAGGAAATAACCTTTTATGTTTCCTTGTCGTATTGTCAGTAAACAAAAGTGGATATTGGTAAAATATGAAAAAGACTGTTTTGATCTGCATATATCCTTCTCCTTGTAGGTTCTCAACTGTTCTCAGTGCGTGGATGTATATGATTTCCATGGCCAAAGGGGATATTTGAATGAAATGTAGGTTCTATTTTTGTGCAGATTACAGTCATCCGTGTGATATTTTCCCAGGCCTTTAGATATTTTTGTTTGTGCTCCTTTGTCACCCGAGTAGATCAACAATAGTAAAACCCTAAAAGAAAATGCGAGGGTGTTGTACATATATTCCTCTCGGCCAGAGTATAATCTTGTTTTTTTGTTAGACGCCCATCAAAAACAATCCATTTCATTAGACGACGAATATGTGGCTGAGAAGCTTAAGGAGACTAGAAAATCCGACCGTCTCCTCCATTCCCATGTTATCCAACTGGTTTAGAACAAAAAAAGAATGGGTATCATCATATGCGTATAAAATCCTGGATATGTGTATACCGGACTAATAATATACGTTAGACTTATCCTCTCTGGTTTCCAGTTTTAGACTGGTTTTTGTTGTGACCCTGTCCCGTTTTGCCTCCCCACTGCACCATTTACTTACTCCATTTGCCATTTCACTTCAGCTCTCCGCTAGAGAGAAAAGGCATTTAATTTCTCTGAATGAGTGAGCAGTCAGCTAGTCAACTGCCAGAAATGTTTGCCAAACGGACTTTCCCTTGCTCTGGTTCTTTGTGTAAGGGTAAATCCGTACGAAATCCTTTCTTCTCATTTTACACACCCACCCAACAAAGTAGCATTGCCTAAGAAAAAGACAATTGGAGCCGTTACATGTTCGTGGAAGCCACTACCATATTTCAACTGGTTTCACTTCTACTATATTTTGTACCTAGGCAGGTTGCGAAAAGGACGCGGTATGCCAGATGTTTATATTTTAATTTCAAGGCTTCAAAAATTGTTTGCACAATGTCAGGTATAATAATTTGTGCGGACCCGGATATAAAATACTTTGCATAGCTTTTCTTATTCTTCAAAAACCGGGAATTAGTGATTTATTAATTGTAACTAGTTTCCATCGGACGAGATGTAACCAGATTTCCCCATAATATTTCTTTCAATAAGAAAGACCGCGATTAGTATTCTCACCCACTACAAATTCATAGATGGATAGTATAGTAACACCACTTGATAATAAGGTTTTACCTTAATTGTTCAAGTCGTGAAGGGGGTTTCGGTACATTTTTCATTAACGGCATCAACCATCCAGCCCATTTTATGAATTCGGTTGCACCACGTACCCACCCGGTATTTCCATTGCATGTCCACACCAATTTTTTCACACTCTCTCTGGCTGGCTACATTTGTCGGTCGGTCCATGTACTTCCATTAGCATAGCTTGCCTCATTCATGCAGAATGCAGACAGTTTTGGACATGCAATGAATATAACTCATTTATAATCATTCCTCCTGAATGTACATGTGTTCCTGCCGTTTAGAACGTTGAAAATGACCTTTTTCTCTTGATTCACAATGCTTCCAAGATATACATCTCGAATCGAATATATCAAAAGCGGTTGGAACAGAGGAGTGGGCTGGGTACTCTATATATAAATGCAAACCTCCGAGATTCCTGTATGCACCAATTTCTTTCTCCAAGAGCGAGCATACTTGTGCAAGTGGAACTAATGTGTTTCGCTAGGTCAGCATCGCATATCACATCACGTCCTATTGCTCGCCTCTATTCCAAACTAAACTATATTTGGCAACTACCCCGTTCGTACCCTGCTGGATTTCCCAAAGTATGTGACCGGAAACTTGGGAGCTGTATATTGGCAAACCGAAATCGCGCTAGAACCTTCTGCTAATTTTTTTCTACCACTATGGTTCTCATTCATGGAAGTGAAAGCAGAGCACACATTACTCTGACGTTCCCATACCTAAATATATTTTATATTGGAGCACATATTATAAAAATACATAGCGTTTAGGAGAAAATGATGATGGGAGCTTGGCACGAAGGAAGGGAAAAAAGTTTGGAACAGAAAAAAAAAATCTTTTTTCATGCACTCACATCAGGAGAATATAAACTCCTTACCCTCATGCATTAAATTGTATATAATAATAAGATAGAGTGTAATCCTTCTCCGAGAGTATATAGGATAGTGATCACATGTCCATCAGATTCCTCTCCGTGGATTCTCTCCATCACTGGAATCGCGATTAGGGTACACACCAAATACGCCCAGTTTATTCAAGCAGAGAGAAGAAAAAAGAAAGTTTGATGGAATGAAATCGAATTAGTTTCTCTTTGTGTCTGTCAGAAGAGCATGAGTGTGTGTGTGTGTAAAACTTTTGGGGGGTTTTCACTACTTTAATGAAATGGAAATTGAAACGGTATCATGTGAGCCGACCAAACTTGGAAAATATCCTCTGTTTCACCTTCATCCTCCTGGGGGCGTTAGGCATTACCCAAATATTATTTGAATGGGGGGAAATGCGTTAAGAAAGCACAAAGGATTATTTGGAGAACAAAAATGTGTGTACAGGTGCAGATGTACGGTCTATAAGCTCTAGGATGTTTTTTCACGTGTTTACAAATGATTGAGTCACCCCCGGGAATTCGCTCATTTACACATATATCATTTAACGCTCATCGTTGGCTCGTTTCACTGAAAATCAGATTTTTTTTTGCTCATGGCCCTGAAGAATTTCTTCCAGGTGGAATGTGTGTAATAATGTGTGTACACACTTTAAAGCCAGCTGGTAACAGTAGACAATTCTCAAAGCTCTATAGGCCAATTACAAAAGGCAGAATGTGATTACTTTCCTGGGACTCGTTTCCGTTTCCCTCTTCATACTCTCCCAAAAAGGCACGTTTCTTGCGGGTTGAGTTCAGAAAAAGAGAGAATGAGAAAGTTTCTTGTACTTTTGGCTGTAAAAAAGCTTCATTGCATTTATAATGCTGCTGGTAGGATAGTGCACGGTGGTGGCGTTGAAGCGTCCTTGGATTGCTGCAAAGATATATCTCATGGGAAGCCGACAGCTTGCAGCTTGGTTGGCTGGAACACTAATAATTATCATTATAACTGTGAAGATGGTATTCTCATTCTCACAAGCAAATCCATATTTCTTGGCATTCCAGATTCAGAGAAATCTCTCAAGTCGAACAACTTTTATATTACCCCTTCTCGTCAGTATATAGGGTATGTGTTAGTATCACCTTTCATAAGGTATAGATTTTTCTAGTATCCGTATCAAAGACTAAGTAAGTTCAAAGATGCCAAAGAATATTTTTTCAAATGGTGTCCCAAATTTCGCTGCTGGCAGCACGGGAAAAAATAATAAAGAAGTGCTGGCTTGCACTATTATCGCATCATATCAAAATCATAAGCTCAGCCAAGAGAAAGTTTTGCTTATGCTGGCACAAAATTCTATACCACACCACACACCACCTTACTTCTTTTTATCCATGTTTTGTTTTCCAGAATACCACGGCGTCTTCCTTTATGAGACTTATATTTCTACGCGAATTACGGTCGCCCGTAATGATAAGTATCATAGTCATAATCATTAAAGTACAAACATTTTCCCCACAAAAAAATTATTGGCATTTTGTAAGCAGAAACCATAATATAATCGAATTCTCCCAACACTTTTAGAGGTACACTTAAACTTTGGTATTCGTCATTTTTAAAATGAAAGTTAGTCATGTGGTGCATTAGTGCCTAATGAAGGACATTGCCAGAACCAATATATTCAAACATCAACTTTCCTCAAGAATATGAGAAATCCTTTTTTGCTCATGTCAGGTAGTACTCATTAACCACTTGTGAGATATGCATAACGCTTGGGAAGGGAACGACCCGTAAGGGTAACTTGTAATTCATTTTAGCATGATTGTGAGGAGGTTGGCGAGAAGTGCATCATAGCTCTTTTCCCTCGATTTCATTACTATTTTCATAATTCACTTTTTTCATCATCTTGTCTCCTCTTGGCTTCTTTGACATATATGCCTTACACAATTCTTTTTCTGCCAACTTGACTTTTTGGATCAAATTATTACTTCAATCATCCTTTTTCAGTGTTACGTACACGGACTTACCTCACAATTCCTTGCGATCCAGTGCATGTAGCGGGGAGCAAGAAGAAATTGAACAGTTAATACGTTTTTTGTGGGAGACCATTGCGGTAACATGGCAGTCAGTCATATTATATTGCAGCTACTATACTTGTTCCCTATTCTCTATCACATACTTCCTTCGTATGTTATTTGTGAGCACGATTTTTAGACATGCATTTCTTTCAATTCCCACATTGTATCTACGAGTTCTCTTTATCAATGATCATACTTTATGATATATATTCTTATTTTCTCTTTAGATTTTATTTCCTTATTTTCTCCTCTTTTGACTTTCATCGATTTTTTATACTTTTTCCCCTTCTTGTCATACTCGTTTCCTTCCCTGCATTTCCCATTCCATGCCAAGTTATTTAAAAGTTGGTTAAAGTCTGTGCAGAAAGTCTGTGGAATATGGATTGCCTATGCATATACATCTATTATCGTCGTCACAAAACAAAAAAATTGCCATTATGCTTTCACCGTTATAGCCATGCCCGCGTTGCTGCTGTTGACTACACAGTGTGTCGCGTCTGATATCAAAACAGATGGAGAAAGGTACCCTGTAAACCTAAAACTGAATGAATGTGAAATGAATGCACACAGTGTGCTTGTTATATTCAATCATTCGTTTTTCGCTAGTTTCAGATGTTCGTATATTATAGTATACCAGCAGCTATTTTGTGCCCGCTGTGAATGGAAGGAAAGTACATTCAATTGTGTAGCTGCATAGAACTGCTCCGAGTTTTCTAGTTTGACTTTTTCTTTTCGAACTCCTTATTTTGAGGAAAAAAGTGGATTGTGCTTGCAGGCAGAGCGAATAATGTATAAAGAAGAATCCTTTTGCAAAAAAGGCAAAAACAAGGAGGAAAAAAGGAAGAATACAGGAATCGAGGCAGGCAGCCACGGAGGCATTAAATGCATGCATGGCGAGAGGAACAAGAAGGCTTCCAGCAGCTTAAACAATTCTTTTGTGTTGCAGGCAGGCACACTACTGGCTCCCATCATGTCATGTCACTCAGAGTCATTTTTAGAGAGACAAGTCTTTTCCATATTTTTGGGTGACTAAAGCTCTTTGAAACGGAAACAGGGATGGGAGGAAAGGATGGCTAGATAAAATCTGAAGACAAGATTCTAGATTCTAGTGTCTTTGTGGGATATACAGATATATATACACGCAGGCTACTACTTGGATTTAAACAATGTATTTCATACGAAAATCCAAAAAAAAGGCAATTCCCACCGGAAATGATTTGGAGGCTAAAACGGATTTCTTTTTACCATTTTGCTGTTTAAAATATATTTCCTGAATTTTGTACATGCAGAAAACGCTTTGAGTCCTCATCGGAAATTGTTCGTCACGGAGGCAAAGTATTTGTTTTTCATTATGAACCGTTGAAGCTGCGGTTAACAGAATGCCAGGTCAAAGATATTTGCATTTGCAAGCATGCGTAAAGCAAACAATCTTTCTAATTTGCTTTTTGTTCGTATGATCACGAGAAAAATTGTTTTATGCGCTGCAAAAACCTTTATTAACTTCAGCACTTCATCTTTACAAACTGAATTTAGTTTTTAACAGTAAGCCCTTTTTTCAAGGTTGGCGCTTCGCTGACTATCGTCCTTTATCACTCCAAACTGTCTTGTTTTCGCAAATGTGTACATCGTGTAATGCAATTGGTGCAATAGATTATGCATAATGGCAAAGTATAATAAAAGGTGGATATTAGTGGAAAGCGACTAGCGTAGAAAACTTGTGAGAATGGGTTTAAGAATCAATATACTGTCAGCATTTTGCATTTCTCCTTTGCTCCTTTCTATGTAGTTTCAGCGAGTGAAGTTAAAATCGTCAGTAGAATTTTACTCTCGATCTCTCGTATTTTTATTGATAAAATTACCCCTTCCCCTGCGACGGAAAATGTTATAGAAGGAAAAATATATTCACATTTTATTGCTCGATACAAAACGAGCTGCTCTGTTCTCTCGAGTAAGTTGTAAAGTTAGTACTGTTCACATCATAGCATAATTTCGCATCACTACTTCCAAATATCAGCTTACATGTAGACCCAAGGCTTCCGCTTACCCAAGCAAACACTGCTTTTTAAGCAGACTTCCCATGGGAAGACGCATTGTCCTCAAGCTTCCAATTAGCGATGCGTACTTGATAATTTTCTTAGAATTTTGCATAACCCCGCGGCCCTGTCTGGTTTCAGCATCATTTTGAGTGTGATTTCCCGAAATTCAGATTTAAGCTGGTGGTACTGTTGTGTACCACACAAGTTTCACAATCACAACTTGTGTGGTTTTGTTCAGACATTGACATTACTCATAATTTTAAAATGTTTCCTTTTGTGTGTGAAAACCTCGACATTTAAAACCCCAAACATGTTACAAACCTCTGTTCTGCTTGTTTCCGCAGAAAGGGAAATGCAATTCCAGAAAGGTAATAAAAACATGTTTGTTCACACAAGTGGGCTCGTGTTTCCACTTGAGCGGGATGAAAAAGAGATCTTTATTCCAGGGTTTCTTCCATTTTCTCAAGTAACACTAGCAAATAAGTGTGTAAGACGAGATACTGTATTTTGACACTGGAGGATTACGTGTGTTACTGTTACCATACGGAGTAATATATAGAAAGTACCTATATGGTATTTTTCTCAGATAGTGATTGGAGATTTGAGTTAGTTTGCAACTGTAATTCAAAACAATAATCTGCTTGCCCGAGTCCCCTGGAGTATTTTTTTTTTATCAAATCTTGCATAAAATTATCCAATTTCTTAGACTCAAAAAAACTGCTTACTCTATAGTATAATGCCTGATAGACATGACACTGACGTAGTGCGTCTATATTTGGGAATGGGAATTCATCTGAAATAAAATATCTGCTCGTTTCTCATCCTCCATCTCTACATTAATATTAATGCGCCACATTTTCTAAATATTTCAAAAAAACATGACACTCAGAAGACATCCAATTTATTATTAATTCTCAAGTTTATAATTAAAATTTGTCTAACCCTATGCTTTTTTATGGTTTTCAGGTGGCCCTGCTCACTCTCAAAGGGCTGATATTTATCAGCATAATCGTGGCAGCTGTGATCGGCAACATGTTGGTGATCGTCTCCGTGATGAGACATCGGAAGCTGAGGATACTCACAAACTACTTCTACGTATCTCTCGCAATGGCCGACATGTTGGTTGCGCTATGTGCTATGACCTTCAATGCGGCTCTCAGTCTGAATGGTGGTATGTAAAAAAGACACATTATACCGATATAATTTTTTTATTATCACTAGTCATCAATATATAGCCAAGTGCATTCCCTATCTATTTTAATGAGCAGCCTCATAAATTTTCCTTGCAGTGATCATGCCTTTCAGTTCAGATCGCTAATTTTCCCCCTCCGACACAACCTTGTTTTTTTCAAGGGTAGCCCGACATTGCCACAGTGTACACACGAGTTTCCCACTCGTGTATAATTTATAACGAAAAAAGTATCTTCATTTCATAGACACTGCTACAAAAGACAGCGACCGCGAGATATACTGTTACGCAAGGTAAATGATGTGACAGCAAAAAGATAAAAAGCCGTAGAGAGATCATTAGCGGTAAAAAACTAGGAACCGACTTATACATTTTTGCGAAATAAAAAAAACGAGAAAAAGCATCCCCATTTTTCTTGCCCGACTGGTCGTGTTCTGATGTGTGTTTCTTCGCATCAAAATTCATTTCTGTCTTTATGGCATTTTCATCCATGCAGAGAGAAAGTAATGGTGATGATCGCACATACCTATCCCAAGGTATGTATAAGTTCCCAGTTGATAAATGGGATGGGATGTAAAGATGAACTAGTCGCTTTAGTTTTGATGCTGATGAGGTAATATTTTCCGACACAGATAAAAACTAAATTCATTGCAAACAGTTGGCTCATTTTCATCATCACCATTACTCATGTATTTCTCTCGTTCGTTTTAAAGAGAGCATCTCAATCCATCCATCTCGTGTTTCTGGTGGTATGTCCATTAGCGGAAATGTGCAAAAGATCACTCCCAATCGTCGTGTTTTATCTTGATACGTCCAATCTCGAAAACTGTCCACGCATCGTGATAACACGCAATGTAGAAAAGCAAATATAGGATCCCCTTAAGAAAGTCTTATATTCGTAGTAGCAAAGTTGAAAGTATATTGACTGTTGTGTGCTGTAGTCACTTATTTTCATTCTGTCAAGGAAAGTCGACGACAACTGGTCCTCCTGGCGTTGCAACTCCTTTCAATTTGTTTCACATTATTTTCCAACATACCAAACTTCTTTTGTGTATAGACCTGCCATAATGTGTGAAACGTTGTGTGCCATCTTTTCCGTTTCCCTTATGTTTCTAGGCTTTTTAGTCACAGCGTTTCTCTATATTTCCTAGTCGCATGACATGTAACAGTCATTCGACAAGATTTGTAGATAACACTTGGCTCCCGTGCATGTTTCACTGGGGGTATGTATGACTCCACATTTTTTACTCGGTTGTCTGCTCTCTCCCACCTATTTCTTGGCCCTTTTTCAGTGGGACTACTGAACAGGATTTTTCTTCCCGTTGGTTATGTTCATTCCTGGCATCGACTCCAAACCTTGCAACACGGCGATGTTTTAACCATTGTATCTTAAGGGAAAAACAAGTGAGATGGGAATAATATAAAATGTGCATGGTAGTCGTCCCCGAAATAAGTGTGGTATATTCACGTAACATACAAAGTAAAAGTCAGTCACCTTCCTTTATCCAGACAGTGCTTTCTCACTTTCACCACGGAACACCACAGCATTTCCATGAAGCATATATTATATTATATTCATTTTCGCAACATTGAATTGCCCATTTTTAACTATACTATGATGTCAGAACTGCCTTATAGACTCTTCAAGTGGCAATATTCCACAAAATAGACGTCCATTTTTCATTTTTCCCAATTTTCCCTCATCCTTTTGCCTCGTGGTGATGGTGGCTTGTCTTCCACTGAGCTTTTTTGTACATTTTGTACGAGAAAACAGAGCAGAGCGACTTCTCGACTTTTTATGCAATTCCCTGGCGAATTCCCTGTAACTTTTACTCCGATATACGCTCTCTCTCTCTCTCTCTCTCTGTATTAGAATAGCATTAGGAACAGGGAATCTAGCAATAGCAATATACAAAGTATGTTGGTTTCTTTCTTCATGTTCTCTTCATCATGGTATATTATCTTGGCAGCTTGGAAGGAAACCTCCATTCCCATCCTGCTACCCCATCCATCTCTCCAATCTGTATGTTATGTTTACCCTCCTCCTTGAAAAACTTTGTTGCGGAAAGTTTACCAAGTTTTTTTTCTTATGGTATGAACATTTTACGTATTGTATCCTTGCATCATCATACAGTTGTTTTAAAAAGCTCTAAAACGAGAAAAAAAACTTCATCTTTTTCATATCTTCGAATGCTTGCTCTCCCCATCACTAACTTTCTTTTTTCTCAGGAAAAGGGATTTTTAAGAGGATGAAAGGTTACCCTGCTGTGCTATGGCTGAGCTCATGTTTGGAATGTTAGGTAACGCACACGCCAAGTTTTTTTTTTCAGGAACGGACATTGTCTGCAGTATATATCCCGGATATACGTATATATAAATATGAAAGAAAGGATTTCTCCGCTAGTCAACCATTTTTTAGATGAAGCTCTATGGCTTTGTATAATAAGCCAAGTGAGATCATCATCAATATAATACGCTGCTGCCCAAATGTAGATAGAAAGGGTAAGGAACTATAGGTAGAAAAGTCACGTTTCCTTGTTTCTTTATCTTCCCTGATATTATTTCTACTCAACAAACAGTTTCAACTTTTTCCTAGAATACTTAATATATTTGTTGGGAGGAGGATCCATGACTTTCCTCTCTTTTTTAGAATATGCTCTTGCCTAATCTTGTTTTCATTTATTAAAGGAATTAACAAACCGGAAACTTTGTCCTATTCATGGACTGGGAAATAGGTCTCAAGGAGCACAATTTTGTTTTATAGTCATTTTCTTTTTAAAGGATACACCAAAGTATACTTTTTAGCTAAAGTTTTAAAAAACTTTTTGCTAAAATCCAGAATGATAACGGGGCATGCATATGTTGCCTTTGTAGTTTTTAATTCCGTACACAATTTCTTGACTAAACATTTTGCATTATTTTTTTTTGGCCTGGGACCACCACCCCATGCATATACATAGTCACCTCAAGTATGCAGTGTTTTATAAAGTAAAAATATCCACAGGGAGGGAGCCGAGAGGTCATGTAACTGGTGCAAGAGCAAACAAAGGGCATAGCCGTCCAATTCTTTTCATTTGTCTTACTGCAACGCATTGCTATATCCCATGGTAGTTAAAGTGGACAGGTGGCTTATGGGGATGTACAGGTGAAACGATTTTACCCAAACTAACATGTCCCCCTTTTCCATCAAATATCCCAACCAGCAGCACCTGTATCTAGCTGTGATTTCTCAATTTAAATTCAGTCTTCTCTGGTCCCCATCCCGATTTAATTCAACCACTATAACTTATGCATGTGCCTCACCGTCTCGGTAATATGCATAGGAAAATACACATTGCAAAAAATACAAGGATAATATGCATATTACATGATGCACAGCGACACATCCTCATTCAGCATTTATCATACGGGCGAAATAAATCTCAGTTTAAAATATTCATGCCACCCATCCACCCCTCATTCTCCGGTGAACACAGACTCATAAGGATTTCCGCAAGGATTCTTCTGGATACATAGCCTCTACTTTAGATTATTCTATATACTTTGAAGACGAAACTGATGAAAAGATGACACTAGTAGCTACAGTACTCCATGCATTGTGTACACAACCCAGTTGCTGCGGAAGGAGTACCCAGATACATTCCGGGTAACCACCTTTGCACCCAAGGTGTTCCCATTTCCCCATTTGCACAATTCCTTGTCTGGCCTCTATGTGTGGATTGGATGTACACCACACAGATTTCAAAACTTGGATGGGGTGCTTTACATGTGAAAGTATTCCCGAAATGGACTTTTATTTTGGCACAAGGAACAGACTTTTGGATTTTCATCTCTCCCCTGTGGATCCGGATCACTGTATGGCCGCCCAATGTAGCAAGGTTTGCTTGCAGTAATTTTCGTCCAGTTTTCACCTAAATTCCATATACCTATATATATAAATATATACTTGACTTTTGGTCACGGAGCCGACTGTTGACATGTGTTTCTCTCTACCTTTCTAAAGCAGACAGCAGATTTCTTCTCTGTGGAAAAAGTTTTTTTATGCGGGATGTTGTGTATATTTGTTTGGTATGTTGTATTCATTATTTTTGCGCAGTTCGAAGAGCGCATTATTTTCCTCCCTACTCATTTGGCCGGGTTTGTTGTCACTAGTGAAAAGCTAAGCGTCAGAGAAAACCACCCTAGCTCCCCGTGCAATGTTTCACTCACCGTGACGCTCGCTGACGCTCTATATTCGCCGCAATAATTTTTCGAGCTTTTTGTGGAGATGCATATGAGGCAGAAGAAGAGGAAATACAAGTGTTTTATATATATTTTTGAGGGAAGCGCGTCTCCATGTTTATCTATTTTCACCAGCTCGGAGCCAAAAAAAACTTGGTGGTATGGTGCTCGTGCTTCCATTCGACATTCCAATCTGTCTTTGTCTACTATCCGGAAGGCTTGGCTGCTGGAAAAGGATTAGGATAAGTACTATGTAATAAAGTAACTCAAGTGGGGCAGGGGTACTTTCCGCCAACATTGTGGACAGCTTACAAAACCTGTATTGAGATTGAAATGAGAGGCTTATCTCGTCTGCTCACATACATGCAGTGAGTGAGGGTGAGGGTATTGACGGCGTGTGGAGTGGAACCTACATTACATTACAGAAGTACAGCCCAAAGCCTTCTGGAACGTTCGGAGTGGGTCGACAAAAGGAATGAATTTCACTATGCATTAATTATTTATTCAGGCCAAAATCCACTAACAAAGCTGGAGAGAAAGTAATAATCATATTGCTGGTGTTACAAATATCTTGATGGAATACAACATCAGCTGATATAGAGGTTCGGGGAAATAATACTGGGTCGTCAACGTCGTATGCGCAAAAACTTTTGAGCAAGAATGATGAAATGAAGGCAATGTCAAGGTACACATATTTCGGTTGTGTAAATAAAACCTGGAAATGCATGCTTCGGTTGCGCTCAACGTTTGCACTGGACTGGAAAACCGTGCAATATTTGGACTTTTCATTCCGTCAATCTAGTGAAATCAGGGTGCCGCCGCCGCTGCCGGTTGAGCGGCAGAAAGGGGTACACCTGATAACAAATAATTTTCCTTTATTTGCATACCTAATATACCTATGATAGAATGTGTACCTTTTTATATTCCGACAAAACTATAAAAGGGTAAATGCACGTTGGCTAATTTTTGATCACAGAATGCAAAAAAGCGGCGACGTTTCTTGATGAATTCTGTTAATGTTTTTACAGGTATTTGGCGTTGGGGTTGGTACCTTTGTGATGTAAGTTTAAATTATTCATGTTTTCACGTTATTTATAACTTTCCTACTTTAGCTTTCTCTTCGTTCTTAACTGATCTTTCGAACATTTTGATTAGGTAAACATTATTAATTAAAAAGACAAGACTACTTTACTCCCTGCTTTCTACTTCCAATTATATTTCTTTTTTATCAAAGTTTGCTCTTACTCTCGTTGTGGACAAACATGCCCTCTTTTTTTTTAAAGTACCTTGTTTAACCACTTTAAATATTTAATTGGAACTTTGTAAATATACTGCATGTCCCACTATAATATCACATTGCATTATATTTGCCGATACATAAAGCCTTTCAATAGACTTTTCTTAAATCAAAATTGACTGGCAGCTAGAAAGTGCGCGTGCACCCTCTCCGGATTCGAAATAGTGGTAGGTTTTTGGCTGATGGATATTTTCATGGATCAGGTTTACCACGTCATTGTCAAACTGTTTTGTTCACATGAGTCAAACAGCTACCAGTTCCTTTTGATTTAAAAAAAATCTATTGAAATC
>JAANSN010001049.1:0-15209 GCA_036850665.1 Dicranocentrus wangi | reverse complement strand
CATACGATAAGGTGGGACATGCTTTACAAAACCTAATATTTCGCATTATTTGTGATTTTTCAGGTTTGGAACTCTTTAGACGTATACTTCTGCACAGGTAAGGGAAATTATTTTTCTTTCAACTTCAATGACAGTCCGTCCTTAAAAATATTTCCATTATTGAGATTGAGATCCTGCTTCCAAATGTTCACTGTAATGCCATGAGTTTTGCAGGATTTTCAAGGAAGTTTTGATCCGCGACCTAAAATTAGGTTGTGTTAGAAGAAACTTCACGGAGTAAATGAGTGATTTAGTAGACTCTTGTTCCGTGTTACGAACTTTTCTTTTTCTGTCCTGCTGGCCTTAAATTCTAGGAAGGACATCTTTTCTGTTTTTCAGCATATTGTTATTCTATACGAATGAGACTTGAGCATGAGCATACATTGAACAGATTCCCCGTAAAGATTTTCTCCTGTCATAAATCAAAACTCGACGACTCGATGTCACAAGACTTATTTTTCTTATTTACAGCATCAATACTCCATTTATGTTGTATCTCAGTGGACCGCTACTATGCTATTTGTCGACCACTGGAGTACCCTCTCAAAATGACTCATAGGACTGTTCGTGTAATGATAGGTAAGTGAAATCTCTTGAACTGAAAATCTCTTCTCTTTCAAGACGGTGGACAGTGGTATCAACTGCTCAATGCGTATAACACAATTTTATCGCAACTCCTCTCCTCGCTTCTCCTGATCAGGGTTCTGATGTCTTGATGACAATGGATCCAATCCACACTGTATATATATTCCATAATGCCACTCGTCATGTGGTAATCGTCCCAATAATAATGAAAACCAATGGGAAACATGGTCATGATCTTTATCGTCATTCCATCTCGAGGAAGCTATCCATTGACGCTCCTCTTCTGAAACTTGTAACCAACCACTTCTTCCCCCATTCTTTAGGTTTACGGAGTGACCATGTGAAATGAATCGTGAATTAATCGTTCCCTCCAAAGAAACTGTTATTGTTATCCTCTCTAAGATACATCCACACTCCAAAAATATAAATAAGGGTATAACGCTAAACTTTGAGCTCGCAACATTTTACGATATGATGCTGATGATCGATAAAATATGGACTGAGCCAGACTAAAATTATACTGAAAAAAGATACCGACAGATGGGGAACTCTATCTGCTGATACTTACATTTCACTCTGTTTTTGATGTCTCTCAGCTTTTAGTACACATGCTCTCACTCATTACAACTGGTTACGGTTATGATTATTTTTGATGGTATCACATACTCCAAACATTGCATTGCATTTTCTGGCACTATACCCCGATGGTGACTGACATTCTCCGGATTGCATTACGTGCAATGTGTATTTATGAAATCAAGTTGAGAGCTTTGAATGGCTGGATTGCCATAGGCCTGCCAGAAATGACAAGAACGGCAATTCTCATTCCCGTGTCGCATCCTCATATGCATTTCTACTAGAGTGAAGGAAATGGGATATTTTTATGTCTTGGTTGTCGTTTTTTGTGCGGGTTTGATGTACACACATATCTGATGGACTGATGGGTTTTTCGGGACCACCGCGCCGTGATGGATCCGTAATTTTGTATACTATTGATTTGAAAAGGTGTCACCAACTCACCAATGTGGCAGTCGGGTAGTCGTTATCGTTTTTATGCTTTATCACTGACCTTTCAGCCTTTCATTTTCGGAGTGACCCTTTATACCTGACGTTCATCATATACGATAAAAGTCTTCATTCTGGTACTAAGTATTGTTGGGCTGACACTTGACACTAAAAGGAATAAGCTGGAATGATAAAATGTCGTGATAACCACAAGTACACAATGCAACTTGTATAGCCTAAAAACTAACTTGAAGCGCTTTTGATGGGAAAACTTATTTTGCTTTTTCAAATGGGGTTCGAAAATCTTCAAAGAAATGTGAAAAGCTATAAACTAATCTGGCATGAAGTGTTATAGGTTGTGGTTGTAATGAATTGAGTTTTGTCTTGAATAGAAAAACTTTTTTCTCCATATTTTTAATTTTGAACACTTACTACCTCTCCTACACTCGAGATCCAGGATGGTATACAAAAGGACTCAAATAGCATTCTATAAACTTGCTTTTTCACGCTCGAAAGAAGTTAGAAAGTGGTTCCTGAACGAGAGCGAGCAGTCCTCGCCTGGAAACAGAGACGAAGGAAGGATAGAGCGAGCGAGGTCTCCAAACTGAAAAGTCATTTTCTACAGAGAGCACGTCAAGAGTGAAGATAATAAAAAGGAAGATGACAGCAGCGTCCATATAAAACACTCCATCTGTGAGCGAGGGAACTTGTAACGGAAAAAGGTATCCGCAACGGTATATTTAGGTGGTTGTCTAGTATCATCAACATCATCCAATCGGTCCATGTGTATCCATTCTGCAACACGTTATCATAGCCATTTTCACGATTTCATTTTCTCCCTTCGTGCCACACGAAGAGTACTGCATATCCTTGCCACCAATGAAAATGCGTTGGACTAAAATACGTACATAACGTAGGCCCGTATCCAAATAAACCTGAGGAAAATAACGAGGTACATATATAGCATGTGCCTTATTAGGTATCTAGTTGTTTGCCGTCCTCCCAACAACTGAAAATTCCCAGTCAAGAACTTCAGTCCTCACGTCAGCTTAAAGTCAGTCACCATCATCACGCCCATGTAATATTCCACTCGCTGTGGCATCCCACTTTCCTTCATTTTCCTCGGGATTTGCTCATCTTGGAGTGCGATGATGAACAGAGAAAATTCATAAAAAGCAGATGAACTCGGGGAAGATGGCGGCTGGGTAAAGATGACCGAGAAGAATATGCTTGCATACTTAAAATGAATCATTCATCACCACCATAAAAATTTACTTTTCTGAAGTTGCTTGCTGGAACAAACAGAGCTCGCATCCAGGACAGGACAATTTTTATATTAACTTTCTCCAGGAATTCTCTTCAATTTCTCGCACTTGTGTTTTTCCTTCCCAGTTGTCACGTAGGCTCAGAAATGGATTGGTTTAATGCCGTCCCCATTATGAGGAAATGCAAATTAAAAGTGAATTAGAAAAATGTATAATAATAATAATAATAATGATTTTCTTGGAAGGCTGTTTATTGGCGTTAGGCAGTTGTCAATATTACTTGATGATGCCACTAATGTAACAAGAGAAACTTTCTTAAATGAAAGCAGTGTAATAAAATATATAAAAAATCGTAATGAAGTTCTACCGAAATTTCAGCCTGTAAACGGGGGTATTCACCTCCCCAACAATTGTTTGATTAGTGTGGTAGCCAAAATTTTCCGGAAATTTCCAGTCAACAACTAGGCTTTAGAGACTGCTTTTAATAAGCAAGTATCATTACGTCAACGACAGGAAACCCGTTGGATAGAGATACGATACAATATAATGGTTCTCGCAGGATTTCGCCAGATTATTCTACTTTTCTGGAAAGTGTACAAATTCAATTGTGATGCCTGCTCAAGTGGAAAGAGAAAGGCGTATATAGAGAGCATATTATGGATTGCGGTGAAACGGAAACAGTATATTGTTGCCGGGATTAGGATAGCAAGAAGTAAACATTTTTCAACATTTGAATTATACACAAGGGGTTTTTTATTGAGGAAAAGCAAAGTAGAAACGCATTATAATGAAATAAAAATGATTTTTATAACTATCATCACAGTTTATGTGTATTGAAATACACCATTTTTGGATAACAGGAAGAGTTCGGATTTGAGTTGTAATGAAATCTTGTTAGAGATTTTACCAGAAGAGCGTCCTGCTTATGAATATTATTTCGGATTTTAGACGTTATGTTATTAGCTCCGTAATAATAATGTATCTCTATCTCCGCCTGAGTGATTTGGATGCTTACTCCTTGTTTGCTCCTCTATATTTTACGAACTCCGCAATTTTCCGCGAATTCATGTGAAATGAGCAGGGGGTAAGAAGCTGTGCCTAAGTGTAAATATATAAGAAAGAGTACTTCATCTCGTAGAAAATCTGATCATGTTAGATTAAACATGTCTGAAGTGGGTATTACGTTGTTTCCCTTTTTCATTTAGAGTTATACAACTTCTAGGAATTCGGATCCAACTTTTTTTAACAAGCATATCAATCTGAATACTTGGAACAACTCATACATTTATATAAACAGTACTTTCCGCGAGTGTTTGCATTGTTTTTGCCGCTGGCACTCTCATTCCGGGGGAAACGCCCACGCGAATCACCAGAAACTCTGTGTTTTCGGGTGCCTTTACACAATCCCATATGAGGTGTTAGTAATCTACATAAGTATAATAGACTTTTCCCCAGTATACGTACATATACATTCCAGACAAAGTTTTATCCTCCCCTTTGAACGTATTGCATAAAGGTTATCACTGGCTGGATGGTGGGGTTACTGTCGCCAACAAAGTTGTCCCGTGATATGGGTAGAAAATATGAACGTGTGTTATTGTGATGACTTGTAAGCGACAGAAAAAAACTTTTACCATTTTCGGCTTCGTTTCACTTCCCTTTCCCCGTTCACTTGTCAATTGCAGATGGAATAGGGGTTTGGGGATGTTTCTCCAACTCACATTTAATCTTGGTGTGTAACGTACTTCGTGGGTGATATTTTTGTGTTCGCGTACATACAGGAAATGGATTACATGCAGAGTTTCTGGTATTGCTGCTTTTGGTAGGGGAATATATACATACGCTCTATATCAAACTTGTTTTTCGCGTTTCAAATGGAATATTTTGCAAGACTCTCTGGAGAAGGACTACCTTATTTTACGTCCAATTTTTTGGATGGAATATCATTCTTGTTGATGTCACTTGAAAGGGTTGCCTCACGGATGCATCGGAGGTATAAAAATATTCAGCTTTCTCCACTTTTCGACTACTCGCTTTTCCCATTGTTAATATCCGGATGGAAGGAAACGAAGAGTTGGGATGATGTGATATGAAATGATGGTCAAATATTACGGGCAATGATGGCTTTGAAGTTTTTTTTGGCAGTGGAATATAGAATGTGTATCCGGATCCCCTTGTTGCGTATTGATTACTTTGCCTTTTTGCTCTGTTTGTATGTAGAGGTAAAAGGAAGAGGTTTAGAGAAAACTATAAAACCACAAGAGGACGATGGGGAGATCACGTGTAGGTTATTCCGGAGTTCCTCCTCAAACTCGGTTGAGAATGATTTCGGAAATGTGGAAACTGGGATGACTCTAAAATCCACTTTACACACATGGTCATCTTTTTGATCGATACTGGTCAAAAACCTGTCAGGCCTTTTTCTGGTTTACACATGCATGTCCATGTACCTCCCCACCGTGGTGGTGACATTGACAAGTTTTTTTTCATATACCTAGATGGATTTTCCCCCACCTCCTACGCTTCACAGATTGCGATTTTTAGATTGTATACACAGGCTATATATGTTTGCAGCTGTGGAAATCTCTCTTTTTTTCCTTCCACGAGAAAATAATTCTATTCACAGGGTGAATTCTAGTACATTTCCTGTTTGATCGTTACACGTTACTCTACGATGATTTGCACTACATGAAACGGAAGTAGCGATGGGTCTGATTGTATAAGCATATACCAAAATGGAAATGCAAACTGATAAAGATATCAAGATTCCCCGACACACTGCATGAACTAGCCAATGCATTCTCAATACCTATGCAGATTTAACCATAACACGAAAGGAAAGTCAATATAATACATAATGTATATGTTCCATGTATTGTTTATATCTTTTACTCCTTTTGATGTCTCCATATCCAACTTTGCTTTCTATGCACATTTCACTTTCGTCTACAGTGAATAACAGATAAACTTATTTTTCCCAATGCATTTCCCAGTTATACTCATTCTTCGACAAAATTACGTTACGTGAGTGGAATATAAAAACCACAAGAAAATAAGTCATAAAGTGTGTACCATACCGAAGAAGATGTGTTGATACACAAAGCCATTCTCATTCTGCTAGATGGACACGAACGAGCCTCTTTCTCTGTGATGAATGAAAGTGGTCCTTTGTTGGGAAGTCGTGATGCTCTCGTAATGTGTGCCAACAAGGAAGGTTACTTCTGAGAGGAAAATGCTCTTTGTGAATAAATTGAGATGGATTGAATATCATTTGTGGTTCATTCTCAGAAAGGGAAAATTCCGCAGTGAATTGGGATGTGGGGAGTGAAAAGTGTGGGACAAAGGGATGCCGATGATGATGAGTTACATAGTTATACCCATTATGCTCAATATAATGCTGTTATCATGAAAGAGAAAGCCCACTTTACCCATTCTCTGCTCCCATCATTCCAGGGAGAAAACGGGGATAGTTGAAACACGTATGAGATGGACGCAAACTTATACAATCTTGATATTTGTGGAAAAGGACGAATCGCGGGACAGAAAACGGATGGATTCCTGAGAATCAAGTTTAGAGTCTCAATAACACACCGCATGAATTATACATTTTGTATTGCGCGTACATCCTCAGATTATTCATACAAATGCATGGGATAATGCGTTTACCAGACTGTTCCTGTATTTCTTGTATTTGTTGACACACTTTGGACAAATTTGCATAATGGGAGATATATATACAGTGTGGAAAAAGTGTATCGCTGATGAGCAGTCGACGTGTAACAAGAATACGTAAGCGGATATGGTAGATGGATATAGTGGTTAGGCAGCTCACAGCTTAGGAAAAAATATATTTTTGTTTGGTGGATCCATGAAATGAGATTTCGGTTTGGGTTCCATGAGAGAAGTTCTTTGTTGCCACTTGTTCATTCCCTTGTGACTTTGCAGCTTGATACAGCCCAGTAGTGGCAGGCAGCCGTAAGCACGTTTTCTACTAAACCCGCAATCAGTCACTCAGCCAGTGCATATATCTATCTGGTTGGTTCTTGACAATGTTGACATTTTTCAAGTAGAGCATGGCTCTCTGCGCACAATTTAATGGTCGTCAGGGTGGAATGGTGGAATAAAAGGATGAACACGAGTACCTAGTTACCTTATGTTGCTTTATGGTGTAAAAAATGGGAAAAGCGTCATCTCTGACGTTCATGAATGGGCTGATGGAGAAAACAAGAAGTAACATTCAAAACAGGTGGACTTAATGCGAACAAACAGGGATGTTGCATTGATTCTGCGTAACATTACATATTCATTCATTTTCAGTTTTCATAGATGAGTGATCTGCGCATAATGTTTATGTGCCTAGCAGTTGTTTTTAACTGAACTACTAAATAAACAGAATGTTTGAGTTGGGATTCATTTGATACCCCATGTAGGTGTAGGTATTCTACAGGTTCTTTATCAAAAATAGTAGTATTTTTAGAAATCAAACTTTATTTATGTTTCACTACTCGATATCAACGATACTTGAAAAGCTCCTATTCCAAAACTGGAACAACGAAATCATGACAAACTTATTGTTGTGCAGACATGATAGCGTGTTACCCATTCAGTGTTCAACCATAAATTTTTCAATGTTCTACTATTTCAGCGACCTGCTGCTAAATGTCAATATGTACTCCATATTTTTCTTTGAAAAATGTTTTGGCTTAAGGATCCGATGACATGTAAGGAGCGAGAGACACAACATTCGTTATCTCTTCAAAAAGTTGAATTTGGCAAAAGCCCCTAATCCCAATAAAAAATCTGGAATACGTGAACACTATTGACGGTTTAGGACACCCTCTTTATAAATAGCTTTTGTTGAAAAGCCATAGCATTCAACTTAAACAAGAGTAAACGCACTACTGTTGAAAGCTGATTCATGTTTGGAGCCACTCCTGAATAAATGCATTATACACCTTCCCATCATCCCCAAAAACTCCCATACACATACATTTTTCCCACGTAGACACGAAAATGTGTATCTTCCCGGTTGAATAAGCACATCGATTTTGCCATCGTAGCAGCAAGGCCACCAAAATCCAACTTCTCACCTTCATTTTTTGACTAAAGCTACAACAGGACAATGTAAGCTGTCACGTTGTCCTCGTTTTCCATTTTCATCTTCGATCTCTCCCATCTACTATTTTTCGGAGGAGAGAAAAGGAGAAATATCTCTGGAGGCAAGTAATGGGGAAACGGGTACAGGGAAACACATTCACTGTTTAGAGGTGTATACAAATACTAGAAAACTGTTTGAGGGTATCTATCAATGTGTATGGTTATTTCAGTATTAATACTTTGTACACGAAGTGAATTCATGCGCCACTACCCCCAACAGCTCCCGTTTTTTGCCGGACTTTCAATAGGATATGTATTTCTAACAGCTATATATTCCCTTTCCAATGGAAACTCTCCCCAATGTCGAACACGTCTTGTGCAATACCACGCCTGGAAGTCTGGAGTCATAACGCGAATGTCATATATATATATATATATACCACAAGTATGTATTATCCCATCTCAACTCTATTTTTTCTCCTGTGTTCCATTTTTACTAAAGATTTTGGAAATAGCAGTGCGCGAGCTCTAACCACACCAAGCGACACATTTTCTCTGCTGCAGGTATACATTTCTTGGTATAAAATGGAACCATGTCGTTGTGACAGATAGGGAACTGTAAAGAGTATGGTCGTGGGAACAAAATTGCCATGAAGCTTACTCTTCCTCAAGGCTGTACACAACTGGCAAGTTATTGGCTTTGCACCCTGTTCGAAGAGATTTATCCAATTTCTGGAGTATATTACTTTGAGGATTTTTTTTGGTGATGGAGGGAGTTTTCTGGAGGAGAAATTATTATTTGTTAAAATCATTGAGGTGGAGTAAATACTGATTTGATACCGTCTAACGAAAGAGATTTGTCATGTGATATGTATGTAATATGTTGTATGTGTTGTGTCAGTATATTCAAAATTTTGCTTAATTTTTTCCCCCAGGTTCAATATGGATCCTGCCATCGTTTCTCTCCTTCACACCAATATTCCTTGGTATTTACACAACTCAAGAATATCTTGAACAAAGGAGGCTGAATCCTGAACTCTGTGATTTCGTCCCAAATACAGGTAATGTAATCCCACTTTGTAATTTTCCACGCAATTTAATGCAATGTCACGTTCTCCATCGCTTCAAGTGGTTCAGATAAGCTTTTACAACTCTTTCAAGGTAAACTAGAAAACCGTGGAAAAGGTCCATAAACCCCTTATGAGTTGTCCATTGTAACCTTTCAAATTTTAGCATTGTGCCCGTCCTTCGTCAAGAGCTTTTTTCGGGCTGAAGTCAGAGTTGGAGTGAATGAGTAAAAAATTGATTTGATTGTGTTACATTGCATAACCCACGAATAAAATAGACAGTTTCCTGTGGTGCTTATGCG
Source organism: Dicranocentrus wangi (assembly GCA_036850665.1). NCBI lineage: Eukaryota > Metazoa > Arthropoda > Collembola > Entomobryomorpha > Entomobryidae > Dicranocentrus > Dicranocentrus wangi. The sequence goes on along the minus strand of JAANSN010001049.1, from coordinate 5,849 downwards.
TGACTGGAAAAACTAATCGGATTTCTGTATGGTTACTGTAAACAATCCACAATACCCACTTCACTAGAATGAATGGCAAGACAATAACGGGTTTAACTTATATTATATTATTCATATGCTTTCACCTGGATATATATATACTATATATTCCATTATATCACTGCTCACTTTATGGTTTTGTGCGTGTTAAAAGTTGCAGCTGTCACCGAAATGGATGGGCTACCAGTGACATGAAAGAAATGTGTTGTTTAATGCTTCACTACGCGCTACTTCTACAAATGTCATTTTTCATTTGGATTTGCCATCCGTTGCATTTGCTGGTAGTGTGAAAATAGTCTTTCGTCGTGCCATATAGGTAATTATAAAATATATGCGCGTTTGTCAGAGGTTTGTGAAGATGGCTTCCGAGTCTCGCTTGATTTGACGTGATCCGTTGTATTTCTTAGAAACTTGCCCTGAAGGAAACGAAGATATATAAAGAGATTGAGTGAGATTTGACGTTTGACCTTGGTCAACAACAGCATAATGCGCTTCGATTCTATTCTATCCATTCCAGCCTCAAATACTTATTCTGACATAGAATGCACATATTATGGCGTACCGTGCACGTTCTCATATCTTCCGAGTAACTCGGTAAATGTGAGTATAATGTGCACGCTGAAGCAATCTTAGTAATCACGATGATTACGGGTGATTGATGTGCCGAGGATGTGCGTAGATGCTTTCTCAATCTCATTCCGCACCAGAGCGAAATTAGTGGGAGGTATATAAAAGCATTTTTATACTTTATTTGATTAGCGTAGATTGTCTGGAGAGTTGAGAAAGAATTTTTGTTTTGGTGAGTCGCAGTGACGAAAAATGATATATCTGTGGGCATTTCCGAATTCTTGTTCGGGATAATATTTGTATTTGCTCTTGACCGGGAGAGACAGGGCTTTGCTAAAGTTACAAAGGAGAAAATAAGGCATTTTACCGCGTCCTTGTCTTTTCCCATATCAGTTTCTGGGATAACCTTGCAACTGGTCTAACTGAGAAAGGGCCAAATATATTGATTGGCGACTGGGTGATTGTAAGTGATCGATGTTGTTGTTGATGGCGCACGTTAAAATGGTAGAACGAAATGGAACAGATATCCAGTAACCGACATTCCAATGAAAACGGCGTTGCCCGATTTTTATGATGTATCCGATCCACACTGTCTGACACGACACTGTATGTACGAATTACAGTATATGGTGGGGCAGATTATAACTTTTACATGATTGGGTAGGCGTCGCGCGGTATGCATGCATATGATGTCGTAAAGATAATGGTGATGAACTATGAATAAAGCAAGTTACACTTCAAATGTGTCCGCTGTCCCTTGCAACATGACCTAAGACATTTTCATTCGCAGTATTGCACAAATGTACCCGTGGCCCTCTAACCATCATTGTTATTCAGATGAGTATATTCCCACGAAAATGATACATTTCTTTTGCTTAAAGTACTTGAACATTTCGTTTAGGACATTAACCACGACACGAACTCAAGTTTTGAATGTTTCCCGTTTCCTGCTCCCCAGGCTTTCGACAGGCTCCTATTATTTCATAAAAAGTTGATGCCGCCAAAGTCCCAATATCCGTTCTGCGGTTAAAACGGAAAGTATTTGGTTTAAAAATGTATGACATGTGTGTGTCGGTATGTCTCTTATGAATAGACCACGAGAGCCATCTTTCCGTTTTCTATTTATAGTCGCCTTCTGCCTTTTTTATGATAATGATAATGATAGTTTTCAGACTCGAGGTCGTCACCGGCACACGGGGAGGAATGGAATATAGGTTTTTATTCATGAAACTATAATTACTGCCGACCTGCCCTGATTACTGTGCTTTTAACGTGGGTGAGCCGCTTTTGCCTTCATGTCTCCGGTATATTATGCATAGACAAAGTGCTGTATGGCTGCCATCATTCGCTTAAAAAATTCAAACCGTTTGTACTACCATCAGTGGAGTGGAGCTACCAATCCACCTCTAGTCCCACATAAATGGGTGTTTCCTCCACTGTTATGAGACATTAAATACCACCATTTAAAATGAGTGGTGTGTGGATGTGTAAATACGACGAGGTGGCTTTTTTGCCCTTAAGTGGAATGATGGACTAATCAATTATGTATTACAAGGGGGACTTGGAATTTGGCGAGGACACCAATTTCCTTCAAAGACAATGGCTACCGGTGTATATGGACACACCAATTTTCCGTGCCTATCACCAGACTATTGTACCACTTAATTTGTTTCTAAACTTGTGCCTCTGCTACCTATACTGCAACATTTTACTTGTGATTTATTACCGTCCAATTTCTAATTAAAACCGAACCTTCTATTCACCTCAATTCAAGAATGTTAGTTAACAGAATCAACTATTGATCATTTCTTTGGGCAACCTTTTAAATTGCTATTGGTACAGGGAATGTGTATGTACTTCACTTTAATGACACCAGAAATATCGACCATTTTCCCTAGGGAGAAATCCTGTAGATGAGATGGCGTAGGAATAAGTATACGAGCACAAAAGGTGAAAGATGACTTTTCTTCAAGTGAATTTCACCAGCTCAGGCACATACGGCCCATAACCCTATAGTAGATGTACTTTCATTTGCCCCAGAGAAATAAGAGGATATGGAAGGCATTAGAATCCATTCAGTCCTCTCCATTTTTTTATCCAACTTTTACCAACTACCACCTAGAGTGAAGTAGGGAAAGGAAAAGAATGAAAAGTGAAAAGTGGGAAACTTTATATACCTATTCTATGTATCTTCTTTCCGTGAGCTATATAGCACGAGCGAAGGTAGGTGTTATACGCGGAACCAAAAGCTTTCTCTAGTTGTGTCCTTATAGGTGAGAGATGCAGCTGCTAAAGCGTATTTAAGAATGGCTGTTTTGTCTCTGTATATGTTTTTCTCAAGTACTCTCTGTTTTTTATGCAATATTCCTTATCAAACCATATTTAAACTGTATAAGAATACATTGTTTCCTATGCCTAAATCTCGAAATGGGAGTCATCAGACTGTGTGCCTTCATTGAGAAAACGGAACTCTCGCAGAGTCGAGTGAGCCCTATTTAGAGGAACTGTTACAAACCTTGTGTGAGGCTCTTGACTTACTTTATTGGAGTGTAAAAACCATTTTCCCATTGAAGTCATTTTGGCTCTGTGTGTTTGGAAAATGTATTGATGATAAAACATTTTGAACTTTGGCTCCACCCTAACATTGGTATGCAATCTGCGAGGCATCAACTACATGTAAAATTGCATCGGGACTATCGGGAGTGAAAGAACACCGATAGACAACCGATAGACCGATAGCCAACAATGTACGTAGATATCCATCTAACCTACAGAGTAAGACAAAATGCCCAATAGATGAGCAAAATCGGTGACACTAGTTTGGAGTAGAATACACTGGGCATTCTTCACTAATTGGGTGCATACTGTTGCATTCTACTGGGCATCTAATTAAACCGGTTCATTGTCTCCCTCATTACATCCCTGGTTCTCGTTATCCCATCCAGACATTACAGAGAAGCTAGGGGAAAGCAGGTTAAACCCATACAAAATCCTAATATAATGGCATTGTCTGCTCTTTCTATCTAACGCGACAGATGAAGGGGAACTTGAGCCGCACGGCACGTGTACTGATTTTTCCTCTCCTGAACTCAGGTTTCTGATATACTTTCCCCAACTACAGAAAAGTTTCAAGGGTATGCAGTATGTGGGCCGCATGTTCTAGAAAGTGATTGGTTTCCGTATGGAGAACAAACCTGACTGTATTCGGTAAAGAGCACCCGCTGGGTTCACGTTGTGTTTCGTGATCTGTAATACAGTCATCTTCCATGATCGTGATGTTCTTAATTAGTTCCTATAAGTTTTGTGTTGGGAGTTGAGAGCGTATATAATAAGTACTTATGTATATGCATGTACCGATACACGCGATAGGATATGGATTTCCGCTGCGTTTTCGCCAATGTGTGGCTTTCTTTGTTGTGTGCGATAAATTAAAGACGGCTGATTAAGTCTTGGATTTATTTCGTGAATTATGATGGAGCGTGTGTGAGAAGCGCTGCCGTCAGGAGTAAGTATATTTAGTCACGATTGCACCAAGTGGACTTATCTATCACTAATCTCGATAGATTAATGAAGTGTTTATCCTGAATTCAGTTTAGAGGGAATTTTCAAACAAAGATTAACATATGTTTATTTTTAAACATACAAAATTAATTAAATTACACTAATGATCGTTTCTTATAGATATCCTCCTACACGTTTCTTTTCAAGGGTTCTTTACATTCCTTTTAGTCTGTTGTGATTGTGACTACCCTTCTTTGCTACACATAACAAGGCCCGAAATTTTGCTCACATGTCATCCCATTTCTTTTCCAAACTTCACAAAAAAGAGATCAGATCACACTATAGTTATGTACATGTACAAGTATTTTTTGCGTGGTTTTAGTACCTTTCCACCTGTCACTTTTCCCATCCTGCACATATGGGCAGTAATAAAGGATCTTACTTTGCTCACTCTATTTATTCCTCCCCATGAATGATTCTCTTTCATCCACTAACTTTCTGAATGATTTGTGTTTCCCTACTATGAAGTAAGTAGGTATGTAGTAAAAACAGCCACAATAACTCCTTTACATCGGCTGACGTGACTAGCACTAGATACGAGAAGAAAAGAGGTACATAATATGATACTTGGTACAAAAGCGAAGGCCGAGAATAAAGACATCTTAAAAGAATCAATAAAGACTGTGAGAAATATCCAGTTCCTTCACTTTCTTTTTTTTTAATCAGCCTCAATAACTCACCCACTCTTTGTCTCATTGTGTGCATGTCACTGTTATTATTAATAGCTCCGTGCATTAGTCGGATTTAGCCTGAGTCAGTCTTTCTCACAAATGCAGTTGAGTATTTGTGGGAAATATGTGTTTTGTAGTTGCTTTGGGAGGAAATGAAATGGCAGAGACATTTCTTGTCTTCATCATTTGTTGCCACGCGGGGGCTTTCCTTTGATGTGGTAAATACCACAAAAAATATATTTCAATGCCATTACCACCAAAACACCACCGCATTTCCAAAGTAAAGACAAAACACTTTTATCTTAGAAAGGTATCCAAAGCCACCAGCACAGGGGAGTCGAGTCCCGGAATCGTGGCTTTTCATTCTTGGTAATTCCTTTTATATTCTACCTAACGAACTGCAAATAGACCGTGGCGAATTTCCAAAAAGGAATTCCGCTGTGCTTCTTTGTATTTATTTGTCTTGTGTTTTTCCTCGCCTTTTTTTGTAATCGTGATGATGATAATCATATCTAACGGCTGGATTCTACCGGAAACAAAACAAGGCTTGGAATTGACTTTTGATACTGGCGACCTTTAAAGGAGGGTCTAAGCTGTAAAAAATGTTTTTTTTGCACTGACATGACATAACTATACCTATGTATATACTTACTTCATGTTCCGAACGGATAACCTTGGGAAAACTCCGTTATTCCGTTGCCGCAAGGATGAAATGTAGTGATCAGTGCAGTGATCTATAAAGCAGTTACCTATAGATTATATGTAATTCCTGCTCAGAGCAAAATCATCGTTTTCGAGGATGTACTCGATTTTTTTTGGATTGTAAAGGTAAACGAGCAAAGTCAGAATTGGTGCCGGAGAAGCCACACACCTACAACAACGCCAGAGGCGATTTTTTCAGTGTAGGAAGAGTTGTTACAGGTAAATTGTTATGAGGGCAGAGTCGGACTCTTCACTTATTTCTTGCAATCGCGTGTGATTTTTTCCCTTTTCATGGGAATACGATGCATG
>JAANSN010001048.1:0-39472 GCA_036850665.1 Dicranocentrus wangi | reverse complement strand
TTACTACACAAACCCACAATGAAATAGGTCCTCCTAAGGCTATTCTTATCTAAGGAACTCGAGTAAGTAAAATTTTTTCTGCTGAAAGTGTCAGGAATTCTGTTACCTATTCAAATTTCACGTATGATGTGACCCTCAAGGTCCACGTGGATTAATTAAACAATTCTGACAGAGGGAAGCAACTATATAAGCAGTATCAGAAAACATGCATGCTCATTTAAGAAAGTTGAGGCACACCACTGGGAAGAGTCCGTAAGGGGCACCAACAAGGGAAAGAAAAGTGGGCTAAGCTGGGCTAGGCTTCGTCCACTGGCAACAATATTTCAAAAAATTCGGTACGCAGTCGTAAGTTCATGCTGTAGCCTCCCTGCCTTTTACTATACAGCAGTGCACTAGGTATAACATAATTTATAGAATTTAAATGCGGCCAGCTTCTGTAAACTTGAAATCAAATGTACATTTCACAAACGAAAATGAAAATTGTCAAGCATAGCATGTGGTGTCAGACCTGTTTTTACTTTTGAGATTGTGTAAAAACTCTATCAAAGTTTTACAAGTCATTCTCCTCGCAGGAATTTTATAACTCACAGTATGCTATATGTTTTCTCATTAAAATATTGAAATGGTGTACATACAACACGAATACATGAAAATGTGATCAGTAGGAAAATTAAATAGGCATTCCATGAATTCTGAAACTTTCGGTTGTGCCTTCAAAAACAAAAATTAAATAGACAAATCACGAACGAAGAAAAAGCCCTTGTGGAAAAGTCTTTACTCATTATAAATCTCATATATTATGTCGTAGAGTTACTGGTCGGTCGTCGGTGGGAATGCGAATGTACTTTTGAGGAATGAATGAAATTCATCCGCTATAATTTATGGTTTTATCATTCTCTTAAAATATGCATTTTTAGTTGCAGTAATTTGCCCGTTATGATGCAAAAAATATGAAATAAATGTATACGAGCTGACTATAACTACAGACCAGCAGCTAGTGCCATATACTTCACGTGGTCTAAGCATGTAGAATGGAATTCGTGATTATCAATTTCTAAATATTCATTCATTCAACCAGTCACTCATTCATTGCTACGTTCTCTCATTCAATTTCAATCCTGCCTCAAGTAAATGCAACACATCAGAGTTCTATATCCCTTGTTTCTGTAGTCATTGTATTACGATAAATTGAAAAATACTTGCTGGTATAAGAGCTTTGCCGAAATGAATAGATATAGCAATATATAGTCAAAATCAGTAGCACGGAAAGAAAGTGACCACCGCATGAAAATAAACTTTTCATCGCATCGCACACAGACTTTCTACAACATTCTTTTGTGGTTTTTTGTCTGGTCTTCTCTGAGCAATAATAATGGGTTATGTGTACTGATTGAATTACATAAATAACTCAAAGGAAAAGTTAATACTTGATATCCTTTCAAAGAATTATTAAATATAGTATGGAAATGTTGAGCAATATCAAGATTTGTAATTTGCCCTAGGCATATACACGCAATGCATCTATGAAGCAGGTTTATGCAACCAAATGGATTAGATAGAATGGAATTAATTATGGGAACTTTGTACATTGAAATCTGTTTTAAAAATTTCTCTAAAAGCCAAAAATATGAAATACAATCCACATTATCCACATCCATATAAATTATAATGGCAAAAGTGACTGTGACATATATGTGACAAAAGACATGGAGTTGACATTCCTGTGAACATTGTTTTCACTGCGAGTTCATTGAGTAAGTAAGTAAGATTAAGTAAGTAAGTAAGTAAACCATACTATATGTCATGGTTAGCTTTCTTATGAAGTGCGTAAATTACTTAATAGATGATTATACACATAGACTGCACGATAGTTTTACCAGAAGTGCATGTGAATTGTTATGCTGTGAAGTAACGGAATGTGAATGTTAAAACTTTTGAAAGGCAGGGACGACAAGGGTGGCTAGTCATGTATGGATCATTTGCAAAATATGAAGCTAATTGAGTGATTTGCTGTGAAAATTGGATAATATATTTGGTGACGATGCATGAGAATTTTTTGTATCATTTTCAAACGTTTACTGTAACAAAAACATATATTTTGAATATATTATGCCCACACTAAACTGACCAAATTGTTATGCTTGATTGTATCTTCAGCTTCGTCCTCAAAGCGTATTGTAGGGCATCTACCTACTTCATGATATTGCAACAATATGTAGTCACTAACCAAGAAAGAGCTCTCGATTGGTATTAAATGAAATGAGTAGATGAAGGAGAAATTCTGTCATCCGAATCCAATAATCATCATGAGGCTACTTGCAAAATAGTAATTTACAGGAATCACGGCTTTTCATTTGGATGACACCATTTCTACTTCTTCAATGTTGAAGCTGAAGCACATTTTCCATTACTCACCTCACCTCACCTGCTATTCCTTATTGGATGGAGTATTTGACTCCACACTACTACTATGATAGTTTCGTAGCTATTCTCATTTTACTCAACATTTTGTTGGTGTTATTATGGAAGCTATCATTTGTCATTCGTGTCGAATTGCGTGGCAAGGATGCGTCGACTTGCTGATNTCGTAGCTATTCTCATTTTACTCAACATTTTGTTGGTGTTATTATGGAAGCTATCATTTGTCATTCGTGTCGAATTGCATGGCAAGGATGCGTCGACTTGCTGATTGCGAATAGTATTATCAATTTATCAAAGTTTTTTTATGTAATCGGGGGCTCAAGAGCACGTAAAATCGCTACAGAAGTGGGTATTTATTTATGAACTTATAGGGAGCCTCGCAGCCTACTGTTATTTCTGCGATAATCACTGTTATTTTAGAACACCCTCTAGGGATTCATGGATTTCAAACTTTTGTAAACTCATACTGTTTGCTATTTTAAAATGTGAATTTTTTCTGCTTCTTCTAGGCTAATTGAGGCTAAATGATTTGTTGCTCATTGAATTTTCGTGACAATATAAAAATATAATAAGCTCACGCTGTCAGAGTGCGTGCCCTTCTGTGCAATTTGTACTACATGATTAGTGATTAACTCACATTAATTGAGACTTTTAAAACGACGCTTGCAAAATTATGGCAATGCTATTTGTGAATGGAAAATAGGGAAGAAAAATATTTGCAGAAAAATTACCTCCATGCGTGACAGCATTGCCGTTGCAATCTTGACCATGTGCACGTGCATACATACATTGCATACACAGTCGTTAGTTTAGTGTCAAACATATACCTGCACTCCTAACTTTCAAATTTTTTCAAAGTCTACCTGACACATGCGTATTTGCGTATTCACTAGTTTAATGCTGTGACTGTAACCTTCAGTATTAGCGATAAAATGACGCATATAAATAGACAATCTCCGATAAGACAGCTAGTGAACGTATCTTGCAAAATTGTCTGTTCTTTGTCTATATCTTGCATCTTTATGAGAGGAATACAACACCATTATTAGCTCACATGACAAATTGTCAGTGATTCGGCTCCGTACAATGATGATGATGATGATGAACACTGCAGTTACTGCTGCAATTTGATAGTTTTATGTGATTGCATAACATGTAGGTCATCGACAGAATAACTTACAATGGCGGCAGGTAGACTTTTGTAACATTTTTTTTAATAATCAAAGACTCTGCAAGATTTCACTCGAGATTTAATATCACATGAATTTAGGTAACAACCTAATCATTTGAGGTAGGCACTCATGTGTGGTAATATAGCCCTTGAGGATGCCCACCGCGAATCAGCAAATGGTTCCTTCTTTCTTCTTACCATTTGCACATCTAGGTAGTTATTTGCATCATCAATGATTTCACTTGATCACCGAATGCATAATTTTTGGGTTAATTGATTTTCCATAAACAAGAGCAAATAATGAAATGCTCAATTTGCAGCTCATCACTACTCATTTTTTTGTCACGGAATGGTTCATTACAATGCAATTGAGAGGAATAAACGTTGTGATTAGCTTCCTGAAAGAACCACCATTTGCGTCAGTTTTTAATCGTTTCTGAAGAATCGTGAAAGATTTGACACATACTATTCTTGCATAACGTGAAAAATGCTTAGATGTAATTGTAAAAAACAACGATTTACCTTTTGCATTTGCATAATTAGCAGGTCAACGAACTCATGCCTGGCGTGGTGGACTGTTGTGATTTCGGGGTATTAAATAAGATTATGTGAATATTAATCAGTCAGACTGATTTATCAAAAATTATATGCTGCAATGACTTCTAATAAATATAAAATCAATATTAACGGTTCCTCTTGTTTATTTTTGATTTACAGTTTTGAACGTGGCAGCTGGAAAAGCTCCCATGCAGTCATCCTGTTGCCGGTAATGGTGTTCCTCAGAAGGCTGTCGACGGATCCGCTTCAGATTTTTACAACCCGTCAACTTGCACCCTAACCCAGCCCGAACGTGCTCCATGGTGGTACGTCAACCTGCTCGAGCCATACATGGTACAACTTGTCCGCCTTGACTTTGGCATGTCGTGCTGTGGCAATGGTCAAAACGCTACAATAGTTGTCCGAGCAGGAAACAACAGGCCTGACCTTGGAGTCAACCCAATCTGCAATAACTACACTGGTATTATTGAAGAAGGAAAACCTCTTTTTCTCCCGTGTAATCCACCAATCAAAGGGGCATTCGTCTCTGTTCAATTACAAAGCCCGCCGGGTCACGCTCTCTCCATCTGTGAGGCCTTTGTTTACACGGACCAGGCCCTACCTATAGAAAGATGTCCAGCGCTAAGGGATCAGCCTCCAGGTTCCACGGCCACATATCATGGAAAATGCTACACATTTTATAGCCAACAAGCCCTAAGATTTGAGGAAGCTAGACAATTCTGTGCCGCAAGGGGTGGTTCACTTGTTGACGAGACGAATGCCGCTTTGCACGGATTTCTCAGTTGGGAAATGTGGCTACGTCACAGGACCGACCCCCTTGCTCAATACTGGCTTGGTTTGGTAAGAGACCTGCGTGATCCAAGGAACACCGAAAACTGGAGATGGATAAATGGAAACAATGTCACATTGTCTTTCTGGAGCTCGCCACCTGGCCGTGGGAACTGCGCCAGATTCGATGGATCAAAGGGTTGGCTATGGTCTGACGCTAGTTGCAGCGAACCTCTTAACTTCATTTGCCAACACAGGCCCACAGGATGTGGCAGACCGGAACAACCACCGAACTCTACATTAATTGCTACAAGCCTAGATGTTGGAGCACGGATTGAGCACAAATGTGATGAAGGTCATTTGCACGTTGGGCCAACCACTAGAACCTGCATGCCTGACGGATTTTATTCAGAATTTCCACCCGTTTGCCGATGTAAGTTTGCATTTTCTCCCATTAACCTATTTTTTTATTTCATTTTTTGGAGTTGTTGAGCGCATCTTTAATTTAGAACCACCATAAATCAATTCTAAACGATTTTCTTTGAAAAATTCATGTAAACTGGGGTTGAAGGAACGACGAGGATCGTGCTCGTACGCGGCTGTAAATATCATTTTTGAATGAGGAACAAGTAATTAACTACGATTTACAGTAATAAAACATCCAAGTGTCAGGGTATCATGTGAAATGAAAACACACTGCTTTTGCATGACTCCGAATTTCTCAGCACACTTGTACATGTACATTCCTCCTGCTGATAATCACTTACAGTCCTTTAAACAATACTTGCAACGTAGAACAGTTTTATTATAGGTAAACCCCAGCCTGATTCCTTTGAATTTTCTTACTCTATCAGTCAGTATACACTAGTATATAGTCATACACATTAAGTATTGAATGAGGAACAAGTAATTAACTACGATTTACAGTAATAAAACATCCAAGTGTCAGGGTATCATGTGAAATGAAAACACACTGCTTTTGCATGACTCCGAATTTCTCAGAGCACACTTGTACATGTACATTCCTGCTGATAATCATTTATAGTCCTTTAAACAATACTTGCAACGTAGAACAGTTTTATTATAGGTAAACCCCAGCCTGATTCCTTTGAATTTTCTTATTCTATCAGTCAGTATACACTAGTATATAGTCATACACATTAAGTATAGGCATCCTGTCGTGCAGCATGATTCCATTTTAGAGGCTTCATTCCTGGGAGTAATCCCCAAAAAGAATGCATACTTTATATATACAATACAGACAGATATAGTGTTTCACTATAATTACATTGGCTTGCCATCTCTATCATCAGCATCAATATATTGTTAATATCCCAGTCAAACGTTGTCATCATCACTTGATTATCTCGCAAAATCTAGAGAAACAGTGGTTACTTTTTCATTTGAAATTGTTGATATTATCTCTTTGATTGTAGTCATTATGTGTTGGTCGTGAGTCGTCTTTTACTTTGTATGCATACCTTGTCTAATGCTGTGGCTCAGCTCACTCCTTCTTCACTCATTCATACTCACTAGTTACTATTCGAAGACCTTTCCTTTTCCTCAGAAGCGCATCAGTTGGAGTTGGAAGAAAAATTCTGTTTTGAATTTTCTCTTATGTGTATAATATCTAGTATTCCTACAACCATCATCCAAACCCTCTCGGAAATGTGTACACCGCACCACACCTGACTCGAAAGCGCAGATGAGAAGAGTCACAACTCAAAATGAAGTTACGCTAAGGGGCAAAAAAATCGCATGTTTTCGAAGAAAAGGCAGCGGTAGTTGTCGCACATGGTTTTCTTGTCGTGTTGAGCTTTAGCCTAGATGCATATCAATAAGTTGTAGAAAAATTCTTTGACTTTTGGTTTCCGACATTTTATACCTATCATCATTGCATATCATGCAAAAGTGGTGTGTGTCGAGTAGCGTCGACATCTCAATAAAACATGAAAACATCTCAACTTTGTGTTCACAACACCACAACAGAGTAGACCGTAAATTCAACCATGTTGGACGACTAAAATATTTTACATGTCCAATAATAATGTAAAACAAAATTTTGGGAGAGAGAACGGGTGCAAACTCCTCTTGCTGACTTGATAAATCTTTACAAAAAATGTGAAAATTTAAATCCTAGGATCAAGTTATGACCTGCATGGCACAATGGTGCATAGAACTGGCATGTTCAAAATAGAAATGATTGTGCTTGTTAGCGAATTATGAATGGACAGAGAGTGAAAAAAACTGAAACTTTGGGGTTTCCTTTAGAGCCTAAGTGAAGTGAAGCATTACGCGAAGAAAATGCGGTTTCAACAATTCCTCTCGTCTGCACAGTTGTCTTGTCCTGCCTACAAAAAGAGAATATTTAATAGGTGTCATCCTTCACAATTCAAAAAGCTAATGCGTGAAACCAACATTTATGTTATAATGGAAAAGTGCATGTTTGGGAAGAGGAAAAGTGATATCATAAAGGGAGAAATGGGACTTGGCACTACAGACACACTCCCCGCACGTATCATATCACGACTAAATCTTATAGTACTCACAATCAGTCGCAGGTTGAAACTTAGTTTTCAAGGAGAACAGAGAAGTATAATATTATGGATTTTGACTACTTTGAGACAACAGTAAGTGGTCATAAAGTAGCTCACGACTTTCAGTTAGTGTACATATGCATTGATCATTGAGTTATGGAAGTTCTTTGCCAGTTTGGGTAGGTGATGCATTTTACATTATGAGAAAAAGACGACTTGGTAGAGTGTGCTGATTTTTAATGCGTATTCAGTGTACATCTCACTTCAGTTGCTGGGTTTGCCGTTTATGCATAAGTGTCTCATTCATTAAGCGTGCTCAAAGAGCAAGATGTTAGGAGATTCGAGATAAGGATGATACACTGTTCATTGGTTATTTATTCTCAGGATTCAACTTAAGTTCATTGTAAGTATTCATGCATATGATTATCGATTGGATATGCACAGAAATCCCTTGAAAAGCATACATAATGTACTAAAAACAGTTACGTAGTCTACTTTGTGGTTGATTAGCGATTGTGTGCATTATGCAGTCTAGTTTATTTAAGCCATTTTGTGCACATCTACTGAAGTAAAGGTATTGATGAAGCGTGGTGCTTAATGAACCTGAAAAATTTCGATGTGAGTCAAGTTTATTCATATGAATACTTTTAAGTAAGGTACGTAGAAGGTAGACTTCCACTACATGATTACTTCATAACTTATTGACTTCGATATCCTAGCACGCTACGTTAAGCGTCCATACACATCTTTGATCTTTGCATAAAGATGTGGTGTATCACCAATTCAGATAGCAACATTGTGAAATAATTTAATACTTTTGGAAACAGTTCACGACGAAAAGGTATTATCCTGAGTGGGAATGTGCCAGAAAAATATTACTCCACCAAGTGTATTAGCAAACAATGAGAAAGAGGACATAGTAGAAAGGAATCCATGAAAATTTTTAATAGGGCATTAAGTAAAATTGCATAAATGCATTCTGCGAGAATAAGCTTCGTTAAAACCGCATGCAATTACAACCTCAAATTTAACCCAAATGTCTCCTCCCGTGTTTAATCTCAATTGTAACATAAATTCTGGTCTAGCCAGATTAAGTACATACCAAGCCACCCAGTCAACCATCGTACGCAACGTCATGTTTTCAGCAATTTTTTTTTGTCAAAGTCGCCGTAAAAAGTTTATAATTTAAAGAACAGATCATATCAAGACTGTGTGGAACAACCCCATATCAATTGCACACTTCCGTTGTTAGTAACATTAATCGATATACCGTCCTTATACGAGTGAGTGAAACACATTAATACAACTAGGATCGAAAGGTATTCCCAACCGACGGAGGTGTAGCACGGGGAAAATGAAAATAGTTCTCAAACGCTGACCTACTTTTTCGGATGCAAACATCAATTGTTATTTATTTTGTTGCCGTCCTCACATGAGTTGCGAAGAAGGTGCAGAGCAAAGCAAAGCAAAGAGGAAAAACTGTTTCCATTCAATGACCGGCTGACTGACTAAGAAATTAAATCTTTATATCCCCTCCGCAATCCGCAATATGCCAAATATATAGCTAGAAACGCATGTCATATTATACTATAAAACTTAAAAACCCTCCACTCCACCATATAGTATTACCACGTATCCGACATTAAACAAAATCCCTCATCTTTCTGCGCATCTGCAATCCTGTAGTTGTGCATCTGCACTTTTTACCATTTTACATCATTAAAACTCATGAAGACATTAGACACCTGTGATAATAATAGTAATAGGAATTCATCGGTGTGGTGGTAGCGGTATCTATTCTTGTGTCTTTCTTCGCAGCGAGCCTTTCCACGCTGTCATTTCTTCATTTCATCCATTCTGACAATTCGACTAAAATGTGACGTGCATTAAAATGAATGAGGAGTGAGGAAGATGAGAACGATGAAAGATTAGCAATGTGTATGTATTCTGTGTTTCGTGCCTGAAACAAAGACTGACGACGACGAGTGAGTAGATGCGACGCGATAGAGTGCTAAAATTTCAAAGCAACGGTTACCATTACACGCATGTATCCTTATAGTACAAGTACAATCATTACCTAAACGGTTTTTCTCTCTGGGTTAGCAAGGTTCACAAGTTTACGTACTGCAAAAATAGACGCTTGAAGTGATAAATGAGATGATGACTAGTATGTAGCTGAGCTAGAAGGGTTTATTCTCCGTCTTGGGACTCGACTCGAGATTCATAAAAAATATATTGCATAAATCAAAATGGACGTGTGCACTGGGAACCAACTGCCTTGGCTAGTATCATAATAATTCGGTATTGGGTCAGCCTCAAGCAGATATAATTACCATACGTATATCATCCTCACTAAACATCCTGAAGCCAATAATGAATGTCCTATATGATTCTAACTGATATCATCGTAAAGTAAATAACCACTGAAGTAAAAAATATATTTGTTGTTTTCGTCCTTTGTGGTATTATTAGATTTGGAATGTGGGCCCCCGGCTCAGGTGCCAAGCGGTCGTTACACTCTTCTGAACGGGACACGATCCTACAAGTCCATGGTCCGCTACTCATGTGACGAAGGTTACGCCATGGTTGGCCGTAATGATTTAATGTGCGACCTAGATCAACGATGGAATGGCCCTCCACCACGATGCGAGCCTCTTATTTGTCCTGACCCACCAACGATCAGAAATGGAGATTATGAAATCACCGAGCGTTCAGGCAACTCATTCACCGTCTCCTACAAGTGTAACGGGCAATTCCGTCTTGCTGGTAACGAACAGATTATTTGTAACGAGGGAACCTACGACAGAGATCCACCAGAATGTAGAAGACGAGCACCTGCCACTGCGACATCAACAAAAGTACCAGGTGGAAGGCCCTCGAGCACCGTCGCACCATCAACGACATCCTCAAAGAAGCCTAGTAGCACTACGGAGGCTGCTCCACAAGAGCCAACTCCGCCATATGATGGAGATGGAGAATATCCTGATGACGGTCAGAATGAAGATCAGTATCATCCCGTTGATGGAAACAATTATCCTCAAGGGCCGGAGCATGAGGAAGGAGAAGACGAACACGAGCATGAGCCAACTGACGAAGGTAAAGTAAAGCCCGATGTGACTGGAGCTTCTGGCGACCTCGCTGGAGGAAAGGAGGACAAGATCAATCCCGAAATTCCTGATAACGATGTATCAGAAAGTAATCAGATCGTTAAGGAGAGAAAGCCTGGCGTTGACACTCCTAAAAATGTTGAGGTGGTACATGCAACAGAGTCATCGGCCGTGGCCAGACTCAATATTGGTACGTGTGTATCCTTACCTGTAGAATTAGCAATATTCCCCTATAATAAATGTATGATCCCGTTTTAGTTTTTATGTGTCATGGTCATGTCAGGAAGGAGACGAATTCATAATACAATGTATGCCTAACGAGCAGATTTTACGGTACTCTAATATTCCCAACATGTCGCGTGCAAGCAACCAAATAATTACGACAGTACCCACCACTATGCCATCATATATATCATTATACTCTAATTTTATAATTAACATGAGGACAGTCGTCTTTCATATAATTCTTCCTGCTTGTACGATCCAATTACCTGAACTGAAATGTTTATATAATCCTCATGTGTGTATTTTTTTATTTCTTGACAACAGGTGGTATGATTGCTTTAGCAGTTTTCGGCGGACTTATCCTCCTTCTGACGGTGGTGACTGTGATAGTACTCCTAATCCGCAGGTACAGTTCGAAACGTTTAATTCCACCTTTTACCATTTACAAATACGGTCGTTTGCCGTAGGTACTTACTCAGCAGCAGTTATTTATACAAATTCCGTGTTTCTGAGCTTCGTATTTGTACTCGAGGGTAGGGTAAACGAAGTAGACCATTACGCAAAATCTTTTTGAGATATATACTAATCGTTGAGTTGTGCAGCTTGGTAGCTTAGATTTTACTAATTGAGGCTAACAAAATCATGGTATTCGAATTGTGCCATGAGATTTTTACTGAAGCGACAAAGCGATTACACAAAAGTGTCAACGCCAAATATTGTCGGACGTATAATACTATGCTTCTCTCCCTTTGATTTTTAGTAAACATTTTTATTTGATACTTTACATGCCTTTTTATATCTTTGTACTTGAGACAAAAATATTACTTATTTGCATGTGGATGCAGTATACTCAACCGCAGAACTATTTAACATCTTTCTTCTAATCATAACCTTAGAAAACTGTCAGTCCGGGTACAACCTTTGGACTTTAAATATACGGTATAATATGTACATTAAATATACAAGACAAAATTTCTTCGTTACGCGAGTCAATCTATACTTGTGACTCTCGACTCCCAATACGCAACGGAGTCTTTGCGAAGATTCATATACTTACGATTAGTGTGTATGCCTTGAGCTTGTACATCAAAATAGGCACAAGAACAAGAACTCTTTACTGGGTCAAACTTTAATACAACTCTGAAATGTATGTAATTAGTGACAAGGGAAAGTATTCGAATGACGGGAGACCCCCATATTGTAAGTGCGAATGTCGACGATGTCGACGCGAGGCAAGAGCTCAAGCAGCTCCGCCATCAGGTCCCGATGAAGGAAATGTTGAGCCCACCACAACAGGAAGACATTACCATACTACAACAGCACGAGTTACTACAGTTGATGCAGAAAGGCCTGGAAAAGCTTCAAAACTTTTTACGCTACTGGCATTACCTTTCCCCGATCAAAACGTAGGGAGGCGGTACTTGGATGACCCAAATTGTCGTAAATGGGCTGGCTACTTCTCGCAACAACAACAGGACGAACAACCTAGAGCATGCTAGCGAGAATTATGTGTGATAGAAGTCTGAATTCTATCACTGAATTCCCATTTGTGCCAGGTGCCAGTTCATACGAGCTCCAAGAAAACGTTCCGTAGTCAATTTGAAAATGCCATAACTCTGAGAAAGTACAAATCATAGATTGAAGCCCAAATCAGCACACCACCATTGGAAACGTGGCAGAAAATGTCCTCAATGACATGCTTGCGTGCTTCTCATCTGTGCCAAAACCATTATCGCTGCTAACTATCCCTCCATATACGCAATATTTAGATAATTTTGATGCTAAAATAAGAAAAAAATCCAGACCTGACAACCTGTACATCTTTAAACAAAGATCAATCTAAGAGCCATTAAGGCAAGTAATTTTCATACATCACACTTCAGTTCACTGCGTCAATAGCAGGCCTCTGTCATGATGTGTATAAGGAGCACATTTTCGACACAATCACACCACAATTTTCAACAAATTGCAACCACACAACGATCAAAGACGCATCACATCACAACACTGTGTTGCGACAATTTATGTATTATGCTTTTTAAGTATTTGCAAACCATCTTACAAATTGCCTTGCATCATAAAAAGCGATCTGCACCTTTCTTTCAAACGCCAATGTTCGGAGTTGTTGGGAATGCATGGCTGGTTCGGAATGATATATACCTGCAGCCCTCAAAAAGTGGAATTGTCTGGTGGTTTATATCCCAACACATTTCTGAGCACCGCAACTACGCACCAGTGCACCTTCATGGTCAAACGGTGGTTTTTCCGTTTATTTATTGGATTGTTGGAATCACTAGCATGTATTTAAGTTACGTATTCACTGGAGCACACACAAGTATCTGTATTTATTTTCTTGTTTGTTCTGTCTATCATAAAATATTCAACTTGGACATCCTACTGCGATCTCAAAAATCGTAGGTAGCAAAAACCTCAGGAAATATCGTTGTAAAATATGAAAGACTTTGTGTCAAGGTTGTGGATGTAAAGTGATATGATTCTTTTTGTCAAAACAATAATGTAATTTTATTATTCCGCTCTGGTGCTGTGCATGAAGGTTCTTTGAGTAGTTTATACGGGATTTTGGGCTTATTTTGTTGTTCCTCTAGATTGCTTTGCATGAAAATAGCTAATGGAAGCACTAAACACTCGTTTAGTTACATTCAAATTAATCTCAATTAAACTGATTGCATATTTCAGGAGCCAAGTTCGTGGAGGAAAACACGAACGCCATCGTGGATCTCCAGACAGCCATACCATAACTTCCGTAGATTCCGGATCTGACGCTGGCCTAGGTCGCCTTTACCGCAGAGCCTGGGACTCCTTAGCTGCAACTGGTGGACCTCCAACAGCTTCCACAACCATAACAGACAAAAGCCGTGGAAAAATCCCCAAAGACACGTTGGACTATCGTAACAGACTCCCGTCGGTTGAAGGACTTCGCGATGATGGGGAAATGATTGTGCATGACGCTTTACCCAGGAAGCATCATCATCATCACCATCATGGGTATCATCACCATCATCACACAGGTAGTCACCATGATGGTACTGGTAGTGAATGGGGACGTTCTGTAAGATCACATAGAAGTCGATACTAAAGTTATTAACTAAACGAATTTAGTGATTCAATCAGACCGTCATTGGATTTCAAAATGCACCCAACAAATCCTATTATGTTGCATGCGAATTTTTGTCGCAGCAATAGATTTGACTAATTTGACCTCATAATTGAAGTTTCAAATTACAAATATTTAACGCAGATTCCAATGCAGAAATTTTTAAATAAATGTTAGACGTATACACATAGGTAGCTAATATTCTATGCAAAGCTACCTAATAAGCTATATATCAAGTAGTATTAACGATGGAGCCTATCAGCACTAGAACCGTGTAATAATCGGTGGGGAATTATTCTCGTCGTGTGGGCGTTCACTCACTATTAAAATCAGACACTCAGGTAGATTTAACACTGGAAGTTAATGGTCTGTCGAGATCAACATCCACAAAAAATCCATACATTCCGTGAATGTTTTATTATCCGTTTTATCCGTTTTAAAAAGTATATATTATCTCGGTGAAAGTATTCTTTAGGTTTGGATAATTTTTTCTGTAATTATGCATTTCTTAAACAGTTTTGTTCGTACTATTTTTATCCTAATTACTATTACTGTACATTGCAGTTTGTAGCAAAGTGATATATTTTAAGGTTTATATTTTTAGTGTATAAGTTTAAGGTAAGACCGTTATACGCTCATTTTTAGTTATACACAACTTGTTGAGAAACATTTTGTTGACAAAAATATGACCGCATTAAAGAAAGATTCATCCATTCAAATAATAGACTACCTTTATGGAGTTATGTTGGTATATATAAAAATTACTGATAATTTCAAACTTTAAAATCTTCAAGTGCCAAGCCAAGCTGCTATCGAAAATGAGCAAATTGAGAGAAAAATGAACACCTGAAACGCTCACTTTAAACTGTAATTAACAAAAACAACAGGAGATAAGTATGAAAAATTTTAATTTTTAGGATATAACTTTTCTGTACTTTGTATACAAATACCATGTAACAAACTTAAACTGTAATTAACAAAAACAACAGGAGATAAGTATGAAAAATTTTAATTTTTAGGATATAACTTTTCTGTACTTTGTATACAAATACCATGTAACAAAAAACAACTAGTTGATGACTTAGGATAATTTTGTTTTTGGTAAGTATGACTATCCACAGTCGCATTGTATTGTAATACTACACACCTTTTCTTGACATATGAATATTTACGCTTTTCCAAACAATTTCAATTATAGCTGCTTTTATTTTTTTCGCATGTGGAGTTGATGGGAGTTATTTTTTAGAAGAGTAGATAAATATATCTTTATTTATTTAGTTCTGGTCGATGGAAGAACATGTTTTCCACAAGTTTCCGCAATGTTAACACGGGGTCAATTTCCAAAATGACTAGTAAAATGACGTTTAAGTGTGAAGATTGTATAAAAAAAATTTATAATTAGAAAATGTTTTTCAGTTTTAAGTAGCTCCAAAATTTCCAAATATATGTGAAGCCGATTTTTATAAAATCCTATGTCTGTTCTTGGTTATGTGAAAATGAAAATATTGGCTGCATCTTTAATTAGCATTGAATTGTTATACCATAAAATCATGTTCAATGAAGCAATTTAATTTTAAGGATACGACTGTGCGATAAAGGACTTAATTACTTTACATTATGTTTAATGATGATGTGAACTTGCTAAAAAAGCTGAATAAAATAAATAATTTTATTGTAAAATCGAAGTAAATTCTTAATATTTACTAGTAATGAGCATTAGCACGTCCATGAAACAGCAGTCCTCCATCGCCATTGTTCGTTCCATATTTAATATACGAAATTACGTATAATATGCAAAGTCCAGCTAGAATTAATTAATTAGTGGTCTTTGATCACTTCATTTGTGTCTAATTTCTAAACCCAAACATAGACCATAAATCTACTCTTGGTTTTCATTTTGGTTCCGAGGGGATCGTGAGAAATTTAAGTCCATTTCATCCAAGTAGACCCTCATGGAGCAATCATCTTCACCTAAATTAATCAAGAATTCCAAAACTTTTTACAAATCATGCATGTGCGCAATGCGGGCGCTTCCTAATAATGACCAAGCTGACAATTGTACGTGAAGTAAAAGCAAATTCCATCGCACTATTATAAGTATTGCAACTTATTTTGCAACAGCGCTACCAACTTTACCAAGTACATGTACATATAAGATTATAGTACTATCTGGATGGGCTGATTGAATGAGAACTTACGATTTGGGGCAAATAGGGTACACTCTGTATCATCAACCAAGGGGACTTGGGGAGTCTGAATTTGCGAATCGTTGTCATTATCGTCATCCGCATCACTAGCGGATTCCAAACCCTGTAAAACGGGGCTACCTTCGTCACCATTGTCTTCAATTTCTGAATCGGCGTTTCTAGGAAAAAGCGGTTCTGGAATCTCAGAATTTCTCATGCCACTTGTTCTACGAGACACAACTTGAATGTCTTCTTCTGACAAGGTGAACATGTTAAATATATCCCGTCCCAAATCTTCAGATATCCCAATGTCCTGAAAAAATTCCCTCGTCGCAGGACTAAAATTATGAGAATTGGATTGACTGTCGTTAGCAATGGAGCTTATTCCGTCCCGAAACCCAAACCAATTGAGAATTTGCTCCTCATCATTACTGTCATCCAATTCGTCCCCTCCATCTATCCCTCCACTGTCAGGGCCTACTCCCACCGTTGTTGTTGTCGTCGTCACATTATGGTTCCCCCTCGCAGAGTGTCCATTGCGCAGTCTGGAAGTGGCAGTGGAAGATCGACGTTCGGAAAGATTGATACGAGCGGTGATAGTTGGACCGGCTTCCCCTCCGTTTTCAAGTTCATCCCAAATATCATAATTTAATGGATTGTTCATAATGGATGTATCTTCATCCCATCGCTGGTATTGGGCTACGACGTCCCCAGCATCAGGTTCTGTGGTTTCGCTTGATTCATTGTTACCAGAAGTAGCTTCCAGTAGACTTTGTCTTTGCGGATTTTCCCCACAATTCCCAGTATGCTCTGCACCCTGCTGGCCATCTCCCTGTGATTCTTGATTTGCACTGGCCGCAGCCTGTGCTCGAACTTGCTGCAAACGCATTTGTAAGCCATCAAACGCCTCTTCCAGTGAGGCTTGCAGAGAGGCAGTGCGTTGGACAAGAGAAGCTGCGTCTATTGTCACAGGAAGTTGTTCGTCTTGTGGTGGATCAACCACTGTGGACGTTTCTCTCCAGAACCGTCTCACAAAGCACGCAGTTTCATCCTCCGGGTATGCATACTGCAGTTTGTCAAAGATTTTCCTGGCAGCCTACATTTAAACTTTGATGTAATTATTGCTAACTTCATAGTGAAGCATAAAGTTGATGAACTACTCATATGTATTTTAAAAACTACTTACTGCTGCCTTTTCCTCACAATGCGTTAGCCCCACTTCAAGGTAAGGCTTGGCTGGCTTGGCTGGCGGTACATTATCGAAGGTCGCGGTGGGTGTGTACGACTGGCCATTAAAAGTCAATACGTTGGAGTTTTCTTCTTCTGGATTATTTTCTACCCTTAAGCTATTTATGGATGGAACGGGTCGCGAATGGAAAGTTAATCTTTCTCTAAGAATTAAGGGTCCCTGAACTATCCCCTCCTCCTCCCCAGGCGTATCGTCGATGCCTAACTCATTTTGTGGAGTGACAGGTGCCGTGACATCATTGGGATACGTGTCTGTTGGCCTTGAACCACTCTCCAAAAATTGAATTGTCTCTTCTCTAATTCTAACCAACTCAGCAAGATCGTGTTCCAAGCTACTGAATATTGAGTTATGTATTCGGCGAACGCGTTCAACGTCTCCGTCTGTCATGCTAGTTTGGCTGGAGTTATCTACATCATCTCCTTGGCCGGCATTGACTGCCGTTGACGATGGAGTATCCCTTTAATTTTTAAATAAGTACAAAGAAGGTGACTGAGAATTATAAATATAAATTGCTTACAATATAATAACCAGAGGAATGTTTAATTTAGGACATGTACCCCATGACCGCACAGGTTGACATGTTTTCACTTGGAGCGTCTGATAAACTAGTAGTTGTGCTTATAGACTGATTTGCATGCGGTAGTGTAGGAGGAAGAACATTAGTGAAATTACTGCTAGCCGGAGACGAAGGGGTTTCAAACGGGGATCGCAGCATAAGAGTGTCGTTCCTTGAATCATGTTGTTCACTCGGCCTAGCGGCTTGATCAATATGCAAAATAATACTTCCTCCGATCAACCTTTCCGAGGGAGAACATCCTAACGAAAATGCATTAGTATCATCCTCCTCCTCTTCTTCAAGATGCAACGAGTCTGCGTCATTAGTAGACTCACAATAATTGTCATCGTTTTCAGATGACTCTGTGTCACTTTCCTCCACAGGTTGGGACATAATGACTTTGTTAACAAACGTTAAGTTATTATGCCATTTATGATTACTGGAATTGGAATTCCTTTCTAGTGATTGGGCTATTTAATCCCTAGATTTCATTGAATAATTTAATTTAAAATTATTGCTCGCTGCTAGATTTAATCATGAAATCATCACTTTGACAGTAAAAAAATGAATAAAAATGGTCGTATAATATTATTCGATTCGACAACAAAATATTTCAAACAACATATATACATATATGGACGCAGTGACCCAGGGGATGGATTTTGGTATGACAAATACCTCAGATTTTTCTGGATACAGGCTCCACTGCAGTATGACTAAACGAAACGGGATAACTTTTGTTCACTCCACTCTTCTGCCACTGTACAATTCCAAAACAATTCACTTTCAGATTTATTAATCTTTAATTCGATACCACATGCGTTTTGGCATTTACAGTATCTATGTCATTCATAGTGCGGCATTACTACTGGCATATCACAGTTTCAGATAACATATACTTTAACAATATGCATCAAGTTATCAAAATAATTAAAACATCAAAACTACAACAATTTTCTTGTATCGACCTCCTCGGTAAAACTGGGTTAGCGAGGGTTACATAATATCGTTCTGTTATATCGTGTTGGACATTGGACTAGATAGGTAGAAAATACAATACATCTAATACATCATGCAAAAGTAGCTGCTGCGATTTCAAAATTCAGGTTTATGTAATGTTGTTCACAAGTTCTTTGGATTTCGAAAGAAAGTCGCAGTGGTATTTCTCACGTAGGTTTGCAGCTTCTTCAAGAATCTTCTGAAACGTTTCCTGCAAAAAAAAAGGATAGAAATCATTAAACTCTAATTTAGGGAATTCAAATTCACCCACAAATTAAAAGATTGAAGGATTCTTAGTTTCATCCAGTACCTCACAATTTTGCTTGTCAAGTACTGAGACAACAGACACGGGAGTTTTGATTTTCATGGGCTTTCCAATAATATATTTGTTCCCCGAAAATACAAAAGGCACCTTCTTCCGTCTTGCAACTGTCAATATTTGATTAACTTTTTCGTCGAGACCACCTGCAAGGAAAAATATTATATTTTATCAAAACTACACAATCCAACTGTTCAGTTGACAAACTTATGAGGAGCTTGCTTAATCCTTGTTAGTGGCAATTAGCTTTTTATACCTGGCTCAGGGTTTCTTTCTATATCAGGTGCAATTATAAGTAATTGAACTTTGTTTAGATTCAAGTAACTCAAGGCGTCCTTTAAACCAGAAATAAATCTGCGCTTGGTTTTAAATTTTATAGGATCACTATGATAAAGTCTATCCTGGAACCTGAAAAGGTCCGTCAATAACCGAATAACATGCCCATGGAGTTCCTTGGATGTGTACATGTCACAATAGTCTCTGAATTTCCGATTGTGCATGGAAGCTTTCACAGCACTTTCAATGTCAGGTGAAATTGTTTCTTCGCTGATTTTCATCATAGATAAATTATCCAAGAACTCCATAAACTTTACCTCCTCTTCTTCTACGTCCAGTTTCGAAGCTGGCAGCTCAACATCATTTAAATTGACATCACTATTAAAATCATTCTGTGCAACTTTACATATGCTTTCATTTCCATTTTGAGCTATACATTCAGAATCACATTGTATTTTCTCATTTAATGATATCGTTTTTTCTTCCTCCAAAGGCAGGTTGTTAGTGTCATGAAAGGAAAGAATCTGGTTGTCGATGTGCGTTGCGTCGATCTCAACATTTAAAATGTTTATCTGCGTATCTTCGAGATCACTTATTGCTGCTCCAAGTGCTCCACCATAGAACACGCTAACTTCACAATATTCATGAACTTCATCATTAGTGTTCTCCACGTTTTCCTGTGCCAAGGGGTTAAGCAGAGCGCCTTGTGACGTTTCAATACTGCACGGTGTAGCTTCCGCCGGTAAACCCAACTCTGCCTCATGCTTATTCTGTCCTTCCACGAGTAGCCGGCGGAGTGCACGGCTTTTCAAAATAGTAAGTTTTAGTTTTGTTGGTTTCTTAGCTTTCTGTCGAATCTTTCCTCGATGAATTAGACCAGGACCTGATGAGTCCAACTGATTACCAACTGTAATCCTATAATTTTCTTTAACTCCCGATCTTGATGAAACGTTAATCGAGTTCTTTTTCTCATTTTCCCGTTTGCTTGGGGTGATGAGAAGAGCGCTCATGTCAATAACCATTGGCTGCTTCGACTTTTTGCCCTTCGACACAGGATATGTTATGGACGAAGTAGGTGGCTGAGGTGGTGAACTTGCGAAAGCTCCGCTACCGTCATGGACTAATCCATCTGTAACGATCTGCATTTCGTTGTTCAATTGATTTCTCATGACAGGTTCTACTGGTGAGCGATTGGAATCGCATTTAATTGGTGGTTCTGGTTTAGTTTTCCTAGTTTCAACTAATGGTGACAACATAGGAAAATTTATATCTAGTGTCACCGGAGTTTGAGCATTTGTGGAAGAGGTTTCAGCTGCCCATTTATTGTAAAACGAGAAATGGGCGGCTGGTCCGTCGTCTAAACCGAAGTTGCAATATTTCTTATTTGCTGTTTTGGAAGAGGTTGGAGTTTCACTTTGGAGCTTCCTAATTATATCCGCAGAAACGAATTGAATGTGTGAATCCTTATTTTGATATAGAGCTTGATAATATTTTTCTTCTCGCTTTCGTCGTCTTTCATCCTTGCTCACGTTCTTTCTTTGTTTCTTCTTTGTCACAATGGGAAGACTTTCTGCGCCTTCCGTCTCCAACTTCCCTTGCGTGTTACCCTTCGGTTCCATCTTGATCTTGGAAGGGGGATTTTGCTGACATGACTGGGATTGCTTTGCTCCAGAAACTTTGTCAATTCTTGAGTTTGTGGGACTGTGCGTAGCACTGACTTTAATTACGCCTTCAACTTTTGTAGACTGTGGGAATAGAAGACTTCCGTCCTTTTTAAATGCAGAAAACGTTTCAGTATCTATAATTTAAATGTACTTGCATTGTTAAATCGACCATTAACCCATAGACAACAATGGAAATGGAATATTCCAGAGGCACTTACGCCTACTTTGTCGATCCGGGTCTGACGACTTCCCGGAAGCCATCCCCGGCAGGGGAGCAGTTTTAGCATCCTGACGAGTGCCCGAACCTGCTTGCAGTGGTTGACCTTTTACTCTCCTATCCCTTTGCGAAATATTCTCTTCTTTCGAATATGTCATATTGGAAGCATTTCTATTTCGAGTTCTCCCTTGACTCCGACTAAATGGCAAGTTACGATGATCACTTCCACCCTTTCCAACAGCTTCGTTTTCCTTGATTTCCAGGCTAGGGACATCTTTCTTTGCCCTTGACTTCACGACTGTCCATTCCTCTTTCGACATGGCGAATGTTTGCTTGTATAGACGTCACACTGGTCAGACAACAATATTGCCCAAATCTTTTGGTACGTACGTTCGGAAATTAAAAAGTTCCACTTTTGGAATCTGTCACATATCCTTTGTCACAAGTCATTCATGGCACATTTTTGGAATTTACTTTCTAAACGATAATCAAATACATATTGCACCTATAACAAGTTAACCACGAACCTTTTTTGTATAACATAATAACAAATTGATCGTTATATATCATCTATACTTACCTACATATTTTCGTCATTTGAACTGTCATCGTCCGTCAGCCCGGTAAAAGAATTATAATTACATATCCATCTCCTCAGTTATTAGAAGCCGTATTGGAACACCTCGCTGTTAAATTTGTAATTTAGCCCAATTTCACTATTAATAAGTAGTATGCTTCGAATCCTTGCATTTCCATTTCCATACATTTGGAGTTCATCCCAACACTCACAACCACCGACTGGAACTGGAAACCATCATTTCACGCAAGCATTATTATTACTATGTATTACTATTATTTCAAATTATTCGAGACTAATTTGATTCCTGTCCTCTTCCACAATCCACACAATCATGAATGACATGATTGATAACCGTTGTTCGTCAGGTTTGTTTAACATACTTGTCATCCTCATGTTCCTAAAAGTCTGTATTAAAATGAAAACTCGACAATCCACGATCGCATTACCTAACTTGATTTCCCAATTTTCGACATCCTGTCTTTACCCTCTTAATTATTAATAGCTTGGATTGGATTATTTGTATATACACCAGCTGATGTATTTGTTGTTCTTTGTGTATCTGCTTCATATTTACAAAACATCGTGTCGTATCTGCAACTGCATGGCTGAAGAAAGCTGAAAAACAGATAAAGTGTGTGTATACTTATGCATGAAAAACAATACACATTTGGGGTTTCGTAAAAAAAAGTATTGTAATTGTAAAGTCATCTTGGTTCATTCATTCATAATATTCCTTTTTGGTTTATGAGCCATCAAGCCAATATACATACATATTATCATCATAATTTCATCTAAAAACCTGCATCCGCAATCCGCATCAGCAGGTGAACATTACAATTTCAATACACATATGATCACACGTATGATACACAACACAACACGTACGTAAAATCCATGTTGTACTTGTTCTTGGGGATTTGTGGATAGGAGCAACGAGCGAGCACCATAAATAAGTAAATACAAGAAGAACTAGAGAAGAATCGTATCATACGTGTGATTGTGTAAAATTGCTTTTATTTCGGTTTCGGGCTATTATAACACGTCATGCTCTTCTGAGGAAGTATTGAATGAATTGATAAAAACAAACACGAGGCAAAAATATTTTTTGTGAAATTTTAAGAAAATTCTAGCAGAGAGATTAATTTTATTTTAACTTGTTTTTTTATTATTATTTGTGTGGACACTTTCTTGGATCTTTGAATACGTCGTCGACGGCAGCATAAAGCCATTTGAATCACCTTCCTAAACTTTCAAATCCTTGTACAATTAATTATTATTGTTCACTAATAAATAAACAAATTATTATCATTGTTTTTGGACGTGGAATCTAACATCTGATTGTGTTTAGAAGAAGAGAGAGGACAGAAGGTTTAGAAAGCGAGTCAGTGTCGTACTGTAAATAGATTACGGATTTTAATCTTGAGGAGTAGAAGAGTCTTATTACATATTATTCAAGATGCCTTACGTTGGTTCAGGTAAGACAAATTACAATTAGGATGTATGTGAGGATTGGTTTGATATGTTTAATGTAGGATACTAATTGTCAATTAGCGTCAAGTCAGGATACCAGTTACTTATTACCCGTGTCCCTTGTTGTATTTTTACAGATGGAACTCTCCAACAGTCAAGGCCGTTTGGCCTGTCCATGGTTTTTGACGTGTTTTGGGGAACTATAAATTTCGTCAATATGTTGTAAGTCCTAAGACCTATCTACCGTCGTAATCCGTAGGGTGTTTAAGGAACATCAGTATGAAAAACTGTTTTTTCGCATAGCTTTCGGTCTTTATTCCATCTGGACGATGGGGGTCCACCGAGATCGTCAGGCAGTGCTCCTAGGACGCCTGGTGGAAGGTAAAACAAAGCAGGAAATAACATCAAATTTACTGCGAAATGCTAGAGGCAAATATACCTTTACAAACAACGTACAACTAATATAACTTTGTTTAATATATTTTTCATTTCAGGAGGATGGGAGGGGTTAATAGATTTGGAGGTGTTGCCCCACCGCCTTGCGTAGGAGGAGGATGAGGTTAAAGATGCCCTGGTTTAGAAACAATAGTTTCGAACGAAGGGAAACTTTAAAAGAACTACTATTTTGCATGTACCGGTAGCGTTCTCGTCCATGGATCATACTTTGTTTTTGCTGCATTCGGGCAGTTTGTGAAATTTTTCTATTAAACTTCGAGCATGAAGCGTAGAAAAATGGATATTTAAAACAAGGGACATCCATACTAATATTTGCCACGTAGAAAATTTATTAGAAATGGCAATGACAGTAAGCAATCAATATCAACATAATATATATATTTATTCGAACGTACTGATAATATTATTTTTTACTCGATTTGAAAGCAAGTATAACGATTTCCACCTATTGTAATATAAATATACCATCCTTTTGTCTTATTAAAGCTTTGTAATTTACCCAACACATGATAAATAATAGCGAATAATATTATATACCTACATTATTTAAAATAGGATTTAGTATAACTTTATATAACGAAATACATTCGTATTTCCATATTCTAAGTTCTTTCATGCGAGCCCGGACTGGGTATATTTCTTGTGATGATTTTAACTTTCACAGTTGAGTTGAATGGTTGCTTGATTATACGTGTTAAATAATTCCTCGAATAGGGCGTTAAAATTCAAGAGGAATAACAGCAACAGGAGTCGTATTTAACGGAGGTTCCATATAAATATACCATTTCCGTGCTTGTATGTCAAATATACCTAAATGGACCACATTATTTCGTTAGACAAATATTCATGTTTTTTTACTTTGGAACTTCGAAGAGAGAATTACCGACGGCAACTGTTTTCACATAGTCTTTTTTCTTTCCACAACGGAAAACTGGATAATCCGGATCGCTCTGATCACTTAAAACGGTCTTCATTTTCCCTATAGTATCGGGAATAAAATGGCGCCCGATTGCTTTGTGACGGTGTATACTGCTGTCCATTGCAACTCCATGCAATTCCTTAATTTTCAGCCGCAAGTATCTAAGCAAGCACGATAAGCAAACTTTAAAAAAATTTAAGTCATAAAGGTAATTAAATAAGTCTTACTAAAGATGATGAGTCTATTATCACGATGAGTCTATGAGCTCTCTTAGAAGAAAAAATAGAAATCCAACCAACAGCGTACTTGTTGCAATGCACGTGATGCTCTCCATGAGTAAGAGTCAGAACACTGAGTTCTGATTCTCCAGAGATCGCTTCATTCGGACCCACCTCTACGTTATGAAGGACAGGTGCACCCTCTTGCTTCGCAAAATGTATATTTACACTGAATCCATCGGAACTTCCACTTCCTGTGTCCCTTAATAGGTCGAGAACTTCGTAAAAACTGGACGCTTTCAGAAGCGCTCTTGCCAAAAAATGACGTGCTGAAATAATAATGACTGATAATTCATTAATGTTCATTATACTTTCCCCGCACATCCCCGCCGATCCGACTATCTATATAATTACCTAGCTTAATTGAGGAGAGACGAAAACAATAAATAATGTTATACGTACGTGTTCGATCAGGTAATGTAACTTGGGGGAATATGGTATTCACAGTGTAAACGAGGCCATGATGATTAAATCCCTTTAAAAATTACGACAAGGTGTAAAATAAAAAGAAACATTCATTCATCGCATCACTTTCAGATGCAGGCACAGATAACTTTTTACCATTGTGTAGCCCGGTAGAAAGCCAGCATATGTCAAAGTTGAAAACTTTTCCAACGTTTCCCCCTCGTCATTCACAACGTGAGCCGAAACGATGAAAACATTATTTAAAAATTCTGGACATGCATCCTCGGTATGGCCTATGATTACCTTTAACCCCAGAAACGCCATCAAAATACAAAGAATATTATACATAACGTTATGAAAATGACTATAAACCAGCAATCCACCATCTTTACTTCGTTAGTATTGCACATAACAGTAGTGCAGCCAGTTTGACATTTTTGCTTTTCGAATTCATCCTCCAGCTCCGAGGATACGATCAACGTGTCAATATGCAGCAGGAATAGCTAAATCAAAGTCAAGCATTCATTGTACTTCACAGCAATTGTAGCAAATGTAGTAAATGACTCATGTGCTACCTTGTAAAATGGGACTCCGGCACCATCTGCCATCCCCTTCAGTTCGTCTACGTAAAGGGGGTACTTATTTTTGCAAAGAGAAAGGCAGCCATCATAAATAAGCTTCCCTTCTGGAGTTAAGAATCTTTCAATTACTACGTCATTAAAAAATCTCCACTTTCCAATAACACTGTCAATCGCATTTTTGAACTGCCGACCCTATATAACTCACATGATAATAAAAATTAAATAATGCTGTAAATCTACTAATAGTCAGTACATAATATAATAAAATTATGAGTACAAGTCCTTACAATGGCAAAACCGACAGTGTAGTTTGTTCCCCGTACATTAATTACAGGAATTTGATCTAATCTGGTTTCTTCAGTAATCTTCGACATCTTCTTTTTTGGTTTCTGAAACCAAAGTATGAAGTCCCAAAGGGATGTCGATACTTGTGGAATTTTGGAAGGATTTAGTGACCTACCTTAATATTACAATTCAGGACTCAGACCCTACTTCGCAGAATTTCATTTATTATTTCCTCAATCAACTGTGTGAACTAACTTTTAAATTTGTCATCAAATAAGTGAAATGTTTAAACACAACTGCACACATTAGACAAGTGATTTTTATTTGTCGGTTGGAGTCTAGATAACGAGAACCATGTGAAAGAAAACGAGATTGTGATAAACTGCGTAGTGCCATTTCACCAAACGAAATCATGCCGAATTTGTCCGGATTTTAAAGATCCAATTATAATTGTTACTCTCGAGAATTCCGAGAAAGGCAAAACGCTCCTATTCTAATTCCTATCCAATTAGCCAACCTCGTAAAACAGGTCAGCTGAAGCCATACAACGGTTTCCTTCTTAACACAGGCAAATAAAGACTACAAAAAGACACAATTCATGAAAGGTATTTGGAACATACTTGGAAATGCTTCATAAAACAAGTATACCGGAATACCGGATACGGTTATACAGTCAACATTTTATTATCGTAATAATAGCATTCAAATATTCACAACTTTTCACGCACCAACTTTCGTGATGTATTCCAATATTTACTAATTTACAGCATGTTACACATTTACAAAAGGTTATCTCGATTATTTACTACATTCGGGCATAACTATATGACTTTTTTTTTGGAAACTCTAAACCTAAATAACAGTATGAGCAGTTCATACAAAATCACGTATTATGTATTTGTATACCTACTATATGAAATCGTGTCACGCATAATATGTGCATAATATCACGTTTACTACTGTAAGTAACTGTCACCAACGTGTACGACAGTTTGCTTGTAATATACGTGTAGGTACGTGGTAAAAACGCGACACCTTGAATAAAAATTGGTACAAGGCTTTGTTCATCATATACTGTCATCAGTCATACGTTTCAGTATACAAATCGTACCTTGCAAATCGCAATTGACTGATTGGATTGGAAGTTCACGTGTAATAGATTTTCAAAGCGAACGTGCAAATTTGTATTCGTAAATTTGATGGGTAAACGCAAGCTGTTTATCACTTTGATTTTGTAATCGCATTGATAATAATACTCCAAAAACCATTACAAAGTGATATAACCAAGGCTTATTATCAGAATAATTTTGGTAAGGATTTTGAGAGATAATTCATTTCACGTATTTGTACTTAAAAATAACAATATACTAGTTTCCCACCATTATACCGGTAATATGCTACCCACTTCACGTTATAGTCTGGCTTCGTGCTGAATGGCGATACAAACGTAAGCTGGACCAATATACTGGTTCAACGAGTCTTTTACATCCGCCGAATCAAGTCCATACATTTTATTAATAATTACGTACGTATAGGAAAGCCAAGAAACAGTGGTAAACGTGAATAATAATTTATCTGATTTACCGATAAAATTATTAAAAATCATCCAGCAAGAAAAACTCATAATAACGAACTCGCATGCATGGCGAAATGGCAAATTGATCACTAAGACTGATCTGTATCCATACTATCCATTGCTTCTCTCAATCGTTCTTCCTCCTGCTGTCGTTTTGCAGCGAGGCGTGCACTGCGTCGAGGTGTTCTGTCGCAACTGTCTTCATTGTCGGAGTCACCCCCCACAAATTCAGAGTCCAATGCATGACTTCCTTCAAATGTCCACAGTCCAAGTGAATTATCCCACTGCATAATAAAATTTAAAATATGATAATATACATGCCACTTCCGCAATAAAGATGTAACGAGAAGACGTAGTAACGTATATCATTAGTATTGTATTAATTCATGTAAATATAACATACCGACGAGCTAACAATTTCAGGTCGACAAGGGTGCCATGAAACGTCCCTTACACATTCGCGGTGACCTTTCAGAGCCTTGACAATCTTTCCAGTTAATACATCGTAAATTACTATCCTCCCAGCTGCACACCCTGTGTAAATGAATTGTTGTCCAGTAGAATACGATGGCGAAAAATGACACCTAATCAAAGTATTTAGCACACTGTGGCCACGGTATGTCATCACAGAAACATCTTCGTCAAGTTTCTTCCTTGGAACACAAACTGAAATCAATATACAATTTTTAGAAAGCGTACTGAAAGACAGTGGAAGACTAAAGTTTTTGTATCCATATTATAATTATCATACGCCTCTTAGGAACACGCTGCCATCTGTAATCCCAATTTTGTTCAGCTACAAGGCGCTTCGTTTTTGTAATGGCATCATTAGACGCAAACCGCCTCATATCCCACAACTTGATAGACTGATCTTTTGAATTCGTAATAAGATAACGTCCATCTCCTTTGGGGTCAATATACGTAATTCCATCAATATGACCAGCTAAAATTCCTACTGGTTGTGGATCGGTTTCACGCAATGTTCGTCTATCCCAAACCTATAGCATAAAGTAGTGAATCTTCATCTATCATCTGCCTACGCAACGCATAAATTAATGCGCAATTATACGACTGCCAAAAGCCAGATAATTTACCTTGCAAAGTCCATCGTCGGCAGCGCTAAATAAAATATTACTAGTTTCATCGGCAAAAGCTACACTATTGACATCATCTTCATGTGCCTCAATCTAAAAATATATTTAAAAAATGTGTGTAAATTTCAAAACATTGTTTAGTCTAACTCTGACAACTTAAAAGTAAACCTGCAGCAAGCGTACTTTGAGAACACGTTGATTACTTTCCCTATTATAGACATACAGGAATCCGTCATTAGCTCCTCCAAGAATGTCGTTGCCATCATCCGAGAATGCAAGGGAAAATATACAGAATCTGCGGTTGTCCGGGCAGACACACCTAAGAAAAATTAGAATAAAATTAAGCTTCTTATCCTTGAAGTGATTCTTTGTCGAGTTGGCACCGTAAATTCATAAATAATTGACTCACAGTGACTCGTGTTTCTCTACTTCTCCATAAATGTTGCATATGTGAACTATTTACAGGAAAACCCAATCTCAATTAGCTGAAGTAAATCTTGATACTAGGTTAATTATAAATGTCTTATATTTATAAGCTTACTGCATTCGGACCAGCTGGAATACACTACATATCGGCCGTCTGGACTAAAAGCTGTGTCAAGAATACTCCACCCAACGTCTCGAGCTATAATCTTCTTGAACTTCTTAAAATTTCCATTTGAGGTATCATAGATTCTTATTGCACGATCTGCAGGAGTACATACATCACAAATACACGTGTAAGCCAAAATAATTTGTGTGGTTTTCTTCGAAGGGAAGCATTTCCTTTATTACCTTGTGCGGCACTAAGAAATATGTCACCACTTTTTGAATAGGTTCCACAGAAGGCCTTAAAGCCGTAATTTGCTATTCTTCGAACCGTGTTAGGAAGATAGCATCCAGAAACTAGATTTCTGTGCGGTTTATCAAAACCTCCCAATAGTGAGCCAGTTTTCCCCAACTAGGTATGTCATCACCAGAATTAAATAATTACTAGATTATTACTCTTGCTGGTAGTTAATATTTCCGGCTTCCAAACTTTCAAGATATAAGTTTACAACATTCGTCATCATGATGCTTACCTCCCGTTGAGCTAGCAGGCATGGAATATTTTTGCTGGCGTTCACATTCAATGCTGTTACTTGCTTCATTATAAGACTAATGTCATTTTTCTAAAATCAAAATAGATTTATAGCTAAACATTCTGTCCTAAGAAGTGTAAAAGGTTTAATACGACACAACGGATTCAAAATATTATTATGGTATTTGGTACTCACCTCAATCAACGACGTATCAACCTCGTAATCGGATCTAGGTATTTGAACACGTGATGTCGAGCAGGAATAAGTTTCATCGCTAGAATCATCCTCGGAGCTCATAATATGTATCTGACCACTGTTGAGATTAAAATCGTCTCGTCTCAACCTTAACCTCAACAAATATTGTAATTATAAACAAAGGAAGAAAGTCGAAGGCAATAACCAAAAGTGAAAGAAGCTCCCCTTTTCAGTTCTTTTGCATCGTATCTTTTTACCCGCTACAGAAAATTATTGTGGATCTGAATTGATACTGACCTTCTGATAAGCATCTGGAAGACTGAAATGAGATCATTTTGCGAAACGTGATGGCGATCACCTTGATCGTCACCATCGGAAATATCCGATGAGTCGGCAGAGTCTACTGGCATCGACTCAGCCGAATAATTATTACTACTATTACGTCCTCTATTAAGTTCTTCAGACATGTTACTGAACAGGACACGGGAAGGTTGTGTAGCGGCAGAGGAAGCAGCAGCACCAGTGGTAGATACTACTGGCGTTCCTTGATTTTCCTGGTCAACAAATCTTACGGGACCTCCTCCGCTACTACTATTATTGCCACTATTTTGTTCTGGGTGGTCCTGCTCTTCTGTTGACCTGTTTGAGCTATTATTTGAGCCCATAGACACCGTCAAGATGGATTGGGGCTGGGGCAGAAGGTTGAGGGGTCACTGCGCCACAACGACCACCAGAAACAAGCAACCAGTGCATGCAGTGCTTGCAGGGACTCTCTCTTTGACTAGATCTAAAACTGTAAGAAAAAAGAAACTTCTTCACTCACATCATATAAAAACCAATAATGTAACGAATTAACAATCCACCCACACACAATATATACAAATACACCAAATTGCAGGTGCGTCAGTTACCTGACCATGCCTAAACTTGTGAACTGAATTGACTAACATATGATTACGCAACCCAATTGAAAATACTCTCAGCAGTTGCCAGTTTATAGCTTGTCATTGTCACACGTCTTAAGACTACGGACGAGATTATAATTATAACCCACCCAAATCTTACTTCTTTCCAAAGTTTTCAATAATCCCTTCTCTATTGTATTGTGACACGTACGTGAAATTGATTTTCTTAAAAAGTAAAAATTATACTTGCTCACAATCCTCGTCGTTTATTGCGCTATAATAATTATTACAAATTGATTTTTTTATACTGATTTTGAGTGATTGATTAGGAGAGCAGGAGGGATTTAATTTAATGGAATTAAAAACTACTGCTTGGATTTGAATGCACGTTGTTAATAATAATAATAGGCTAATAGTATAACAACAACAAAACTGCGTCTCATTTGGATTATTTTGTTGTGGATCACTAGAGATTATTAAACGATGGATTTGCAAAAAATGGTAATAATGAAATGAATGGTTTAATTAATTATTATATGTTGTGCATCAAAACAAAACCAAAAGACTTACGTATGGTCGTTTTTCTTCTTGTGGGCTCATGACATCCATCCGCAATCCGCATCCGCGTGTGTGTTCTCGTCACCAACAACAAACAAAACAGAAGAACAGTTCAAAGAAAGAAAGAACATGAAATCCAAAAAAAAACATGGGTGAACCTTTTGTTTGTAATTTATTGCAAAAAGACGGAGATTTTAATTAAAGACTCATCATCACATCACATCTGTAAAGAAAAGACGAGAGGTTTAGTTGATTGATTGATTGATTATTGATGAGTATAAACAGTTGTTTATGTTTTTGTTGTATTTGTTAGTTTCGTTTTCGTAACAAGATGCAGCTGATATGATGTTCCCTATTTTTCTTCAATATACCAGAAACCAGAATGGAATCTAAATACTAATATTTAGGTAGTGTGGAGTGGATGTGTGGATAGGGATATTAAATAGGTAGCGAGCGAGGTTGGAGGAGGTAGGGAGGTAGTAGGTATAGGTAGGTATATTTTTCTTAGCGTTTGTATATGATGATTTGATGAATGTATGTACATATTTATACTTACAATGACTTAATACATTCATTAGTAGGATGCATATGCATATATGTACATATGTACATACTTTCGCTTTTTCACTCACACTCATCGCATCGCACAAACGCAAAATATTTGGTCTGTTATGATTTTTATGTACCGTGTTGCTG
The DNA here is from genome assembly GCA_036850665.1 of Dicranocentrus wangi. NCBI lineage: Eukaryota > Metazoa > Arthropoda > Collembola > Entomobryomorpha > Entomobryidae > Dicranocentrus > Dicranocentrus wangi. The sequence goes on along the minus strand of JAANSN010001048.1, from coordinate 7,045 downwards.
TTGCTGCTGCTGCTGCTGTTTATGTTCTAGTAGTAATAAGTCAGATTTTTCTGTCCCATCCATATAGTCATTCTATTCTATCCCAATTCCCAATCCCAAACTAGTGTGGGATGGCAGTGCAATGCAGTGGCAAAATAAGACAAGACAAAAGGTGAGAAGACGGTCAATACAATACGCAATAAAAACAGAAACATGAAAAACAGCACAAAGTAACATTAGCGTATGCTCAATGCTCATGCTCAATAAATTATTATGATGATCTGCAACTCTTCTTGTCAGTGTGACAAGTTGTCACTTGTTGTTGGAAATGCTTTTTTTTGTCATTCTCACTTTAATTTTAGAATTGATGCATAAAAAATATCATCCAGCCATTTGCATTTGCCATTCATCATATGCATGTGAAAATCGAAATGTATAAAACTTGATCAACTGGATGCTGGAGGAAAGGAACCGTTAACCGCTTATTTAAGCTTAGGACCGCACCGGAGTTCCTAAACAATGTACTCTGGAAACCTGGAAAATAAACAGGTTCCTGTATAAAGGAACTAAAAATGTCATTCACAACAGGCATACAAGTCGAATCACTTTTAACATCATCATGAAGCTTGTATTGTCTCTTGCCAATTTTTCGATAGCCTCTTTCCTTTCTCCTGGACTTTCTTTCGAAATCTGGAAGACGCGAATGCTGTAGCTAAATTAAAATAATATGTTACAGTTACAGCAAACAGTTCGTGTGGTTGGTTTGGCTGGGAAGTTCATCTGGAAATACGTATTGTGCTTTCTGTCGAATATTTATTTGCGGACTCGGCAACGAGGGCTTACGATTAGTCGTGTAATCTCGGTTTCAAACCTTGCTTTACTTCATATCTTTACGTATTGTAATTTCGCTGCAGAGTGAAATAGAAAAATAGATCCGCTTCAGCCAAGACTTTTCTACAGCATTTCTGTCTGATTCTGACATTATTAGTCAAGGAAGAAGCATCCGTGAAATAGTTGTATGTTAATTAATTATTTTTATGTTTTTATATATGCATATGTTTTTAATATTAATTTGCGATTTAACGTTACACTGACTGATACACTTAAAAATGTAGGTCGTGCAGACAAGTATTCACAGAAGACAATTTGATACTTCATTGTCGAATAACGTTACTTTGTACCTTTTTGCTTGTTAAAGAACGCGTCGAACCAAGCTCTTCCTACTTACAATGCATGCAAATAACTTGAAGGTTTTGATTTGGAGTAAAAAACGTGGATTTGGATTTGGGTTGGATTTGTATAGGGAGTTAGTAGGAGCGCGATGCCACATAGGTACTAGGTACTCCGTATTTGTACCTCATATTTTATTAATTAATAGGTATTTAACGACATGATGAAATGAGGTGAAATATTGTTTGTAAGGTGACATTCTATGACCAGCCAGGTAGTTAGACGGCAGTTTCATATGCTGTAGATTGCACTAATTATAGTAACACTTATCAATAGAATGTATAGGTAGTATGAGTCTGAATGTTACACGCATCTCTGTTATATTAGTTAACAAATTATTATTTAAATACAAAAATTTTTGTAGCATCGTACTGATTTTAACTATAACATCTTACACATAACACAAATTACAAATTATGCAAATTACAATTATGCATATATTTATGCCAGTAAATATTAACTAAAAGCTTTGTGTATGATTTCGACTTTGTACACAGTTTACAAACTTACAACTTGTAGAACTAGTATAATACTACATTTTGGTTTTATCTCAAAATTACAGTGGAAAAATGACAAAATTATCAATAACTTTTAAAAATGTCTGATACAATAACAATTATCCTTATGTGAGCCTGTCGAAACACTATTCCCATAATTCAAAGGCATTTTTTGGACAATCCAATTTTAATTCTGCAAACTCAAACTTCTGACATAGGATTCAAGTCCATCCCAATTGGGGGAGTAGTCAATGACAAGTAGCCCTTGTCGATTCATTCCAAAATTCCAAGGCTGTCTTGGATGCGGAGGTGTATAAGATGGAGGGATGAGGTCCCTACGAAGACGAACATAATACGGAGATGCACTTCTTGGCGTTTCAAGCATTCTCAGGGACTCCTTTCCGTTTTCTCTTTCTATGTGGTCCTCAAATGGTTCAAACTCCTCATGTTGCTGCCTGTGAATTATAAATCAACATGAGTTTGTTTAGTCTAGTCTGCAAGCTAAGGGGCGGAAGTTGAGTACGTTACGGAAGGAAGGAAATCCTTAATGTATAACAGTTAATGCTTTTGTTTCTTACTGGCCAAGATAGTAATAATTGCTGCTGGCTGTCGCAAATGACCTCTCACTGCTCTGTGTATACCCATATACCGGATATCGAGTTGTACATTCTCCTCGTACAACTACGGATACTGGACTGCAACTTGATGCTCGAGCTTCTTCCGGGCTGGATTCCCTGTGGATTTCAATAGGTTCATCGTCTCCTGGAGAAGGAAAAAAACTTCCTGAAATTAGAAAGCAAACCCTGGTATGTTTCCACTTCCATCCATTTCTTGTTTTATGACCTTTCATTTTTGTAGTACAAACCTGCACTGCACAACCTTGTTTCAAGTTTTTCGATTGTAAATGTAATGCTAGAGCAATTTAGACAAAATTATAAGCCAACGTTCGAAAAGGTAATTTCGATTTGCGTTTAGTTGTATAGGAACTCTAAATCATAAATCATAATCGTCTATGACTTTGAATCAAATTTGAGTGTTAAACTCGTAAATCAAAAATCATACTACAACTATTATAAATACATTTGCAAGGATTCACGTCAGGCACGTGGCACGTTACATAGGTAGAATTTCAATTTTCAATTATGTGCTTATCTTAATGTTTTAATGGTCTGATTTTGACTAACTTTCTACCAATTAATATTACTTAACTAATCGAAATTCTTTACTTGTCGAAGGCATCACCGCGCACCGCCACCATTGGCCATTAGACTTATGCTTGTGTCTGTGTCTTGTCATAATTAATTAAAATGAACGCGACTAATTTTTGTAAACTATATTATGTTTTGTATCCAGACAATCAGAGCACCTATTTGGCCTCATCCATTGATCATTCATATTTGATCTTCTTCAATAAATCACACAGAAGTAGAATAGCTTTAGCGATTTCATATATAAAGTTGTCTAGCAATACCAATGAATCTCTTTAGTCTGTCCCGGATCCCGCCCGAACTGTCCCTAGTAGTCTTCAGAGAGTGTACGAATTCTATCTGCAAACTATAGGCGTTCCGATCTGTATCCTTTCTGTATTTAAGCGGTACCACAAATTCCCATAGTCGGATGCATTTCCGTACAAGAGTTGTAATTGCAAAACTTTTGATTTCAATTGTGAATGGCACAATGTGAAATGCGAAGCACGAGTGCAAATTACTTTTACTTACACTTTTAATGTTTTTATATTTGACTGGGATTTTTCAATCTTTAAAATCAGTGACCATGTCTTTACGCATTCATGCAAAAACAAGCAGCCCTTTAATAATTCATTCATTGTTTACGATCTACACTGCACGCAGTTAGCGGCCCTTCATCTGTGCTACAAGTACATATAATTTGTACACACCAGTACACCACACAGGCACAGGTCATGTTTTAATAGATGCGTTCCTTGATAAGCACCAGCACCTGCCTTATGCCATATGCCATTGTAAAGTAACGTAGCCACTCCTGTTAGTCCTGTTTACATGATCTTCTCTAATATACAGACATTAGTAAATACTGGTAAAAATTCTAACATGCATGGAATGAAACAGGGCATTCAATTCAAAATCAGTATAATTTACGTAAAGCTACATATTGTACTCCAACACACATTAGAATAGATTACATTTCGACCTGAGATCCCTATCACCTTCTTGAACAAATCGTGTTTTTATTTTCCTTTTCATTCTACTTAATTTAAAAGGTGGGGCTTGACTATAGTGTGGCAAATTGTAGTTTTTCCATTTCGTTCCTGAGTTTTTCTGACACACATGATGGAACAGTAGAAGGCAATCCCTATACACGCACTTGTTCTTTCAATAGGAAAATGATAATCATATAGATATTTCCACCTACACATACTAAATAAATATACAGGAAATCGTTTACGGTGACGGTTAAAATATTCATGGTAGTGGCTAGATTGGCGTGTCTAAGTTTACATTAAATCATTGACCTCCAACACGAATTTATATCAGGGAAGTACACTTCTTCCCTTAAAAATTCACACAATAAAAAGGTAGAATGAACACGACTTAATAATGTTAAGTTAATATTCGACTTTATCTTTACTTCAAAATTTTTGTTTGTGAATGTGTACGTGGTCGTGCTAGCAAGTTTCCAGTTTACTCCAAAAAAATCAGTTTAGTGGAATATTCTTATGCATTTTGCATGCAGACCTGTTCTTCTGGAATATATTTGAAAGAACCATATGGAGAATAGAAAATATCCAATTAATTAATAGGCAGATTTTACGGTGTAAAAAAACTATTTCATATTATGATGAATGACAACGAAAATGATTTCATTCCATAAAACAAAAGATGTGTACAGCCATTTCTTATTAAGGTCATTGTGTACAGCATTTAAAAAAAACTTCAAAATCAAAATTTTGCATAAAAATACGTATGCATGGGTTAGTACCTTCACGAGCAGAATTGAACTCTTCCGATGACACTGAAGACGATGACGAGGAAGGCAAACCTGCAGATCCGTTTCGTCTTCCGTTGAGCTTCAATACTTTTTCAATTCCCTCATTTTCAGAGTCCTGACTATCGGATGCCGATAGCGTACAACGAATTCCGCCCTTGCGACCTCTTTCAGCTAATACGGACTCATTTCTGATAGTCATAACATCCAACAAATAGCAATCTTCCAATTGCGGTTCCATAAATCCCACTGTAACGAGTGACGGTTTTGGCTTTCTGGATTTCATGAATCGCCTGTCAAAGTTGTTATTTTCATCTGGTGTCGGTCTACTAGGCTTCCTGGACAAACCACCCCCCAGAGCGGTGCTTTTACGCACATTAACTGTAGGTTGTATAGGTTCCGAAACCACATCTTCTTCGACATACGGATCTTTGAGCGTTGATGCAGCCATCGATTTCATTTGCTTCATGACAATTGTTTTGTTGAGCAGGGCAAATCCATTTCCCCCAGAATAGAGGGCCTCGTCAATTAGTTTCGTCGGACTTCGTATTTCACTCTCATTGCTGCTTATGCCACAGTCAGATTCCAGATCGTGATCGTGGTCATTTCTTCGAGCGCGCATTGTCATGTTTCCATCTTCGCTTATTATGCTGCTTGCCTGATCATCAAATACTGCACTTTCTGTATCGCTGACATAACTCATTGTATCCATTTCTCTACCACCACCTGCGGTCCCAGTGTGACTTATTTTTCGTAGGAATTTCAGGTTTTCCATATCCCAGGAATCCACGGATCCCGGGGTGTACACTTGGGTCTGCCGCGAGAAATCCATTATGCCAGAATCTGAATCGGAGAGATGTTTCAACAACAAAACTGTGCACAAAATGTTTCGGCAACAGAAACAACACGGAAACTACATTATCTATATTATCTCTGGTACTGGTATCAAATCTTACATGACCAAATCACTTAACCGCAATAAACATTTTACAACTCTCACTCAATCACTCGACGCTTTAAATGTTTAGCATTTAGTAGTCCTTTCCAAATACTTATATTTTATTCTCTGGTCTTCTCATTACATCGTGTACACGCGTATCCACTGTTAAATCCACTAAAATTTTTAGTTTCAAGTTAACTTTAATATAGTTTTACGTCAAGATGCCTCAGCCACATGACCAAACTTTTACACTTTTATTACATTGAAACGTGAGGATGAAATTACACAGATTATTAATGTCGTTGCTCAAGAACTAGTCTACTGATCCATCACAAGGTGAAAAATAAACAGTCTTCAGTCTGCATATTAGACTGATTTAATCCAAGACAAGTTGAAGGCACTAATATTCTATGGGAGATTGCTTATCATAAAAACAGTGATCCCCACAACAAAACTGTTGCAATTCGAGTTCAATTTGCGATGAGATAATGAAGCTGCAGCTACACTCAGGTTTATAAGACGATTAAGACGCTGCTGATTTGCTGACGCTGCTGTACCGTGCACTCGTTTTAAGTGAGTACGCAATAATGTGCACCTCCTGAAACATATCCACAAAGCCAAGTTGAAAATCTAATGTAATAAAATTGTTTCATTTATGTAGCATAATTATACGTAGACAGTGAAAAAAACGTAAGTTCGTTTTCACTATTGTTTACATGGGAGGGAGAGACGCTTTTACAAATAAATGTATCTACAATTAGCTTCTACATGCGCTGCCGTTTTTTTCATTTGTGTCTAGTCTGTTGTTTGATTGATACGAAAGACAATGTGAGAGAGGGCATGAGAAATGCATAGGAATGTGTGTGCATTGTGCACCTGTGTGTATGAAAACGCCTCGACAAAGAGCAACCAAGACCAAGCCATAAAAATTGCAAGATGTATGATGATGAAATGTAGTAAGTAGCAAGGTTGTGTTACGTTAACGTTTAGTTTTTGTCTCTGATTTGATTATATGTTTGTAGCTAAAACGATTAAACGATGCATGTTCTCTATTCTATACGATCGCTTTCGGTAAGGTGCAAATTGTCTCTGAGACTTCTGAGACCTACTTCATAGAACCCCGAACGCGGCCTGTGATTGTGCGTACGTGAAACACTTTAATTAACTGATGCATAATTAAAAATCAATTTTTGTCACACTTTATGTTTTCAAATGAAAATCTAGAATCTAGGTTAGAATTTGTTTTGCAGCAGCAGCAGTGTCTTTCTGTGCTTTATGACTTGATACAGTTACAACATATATTTTATCTGCGTTTTTTGATACGAAATTAAATTCCACGCACCCCCAGAAAATGTTAGAACTTAAAACTAATGCAAAGTTTACGATATATGTACTGACAAGTCGTGCCTGTATACTACATGAGAAAGGGATGAGA
>JAANSN010001047.1:0-39488 GCA_036850665.1 Dicranocentrus wangi | reverse complement strand
AGTAACAAGGCGAAAAAACATCATTTTTTACGAACAAAGTAAGACTATGCGGTTGTAGGGGTATGATAGTTACAGCTACATTGCAATCTTTTTTTTGTTGTGTTTTAGGGCATTTTAAATCCTCTCCGTTGCGTTGTATACATTCATAATATGCAATATACGAATGCTGTAAAACTTGCATCCTGTACGACCGACTCCCCTCCTATGAAAAATCTCACACATGTGTATTGAATTTTTGCATTTTACTATTTAACACTGCAGCATAAAGAATTGGTGAAGGTAGCTCTACACGATGACTACTTAATGAATGACAATGAATTCTAATAAAATATCTTCTTCTCGTATGTCTTTATATACAGGCCTCATCCTACAAAATAAGTTCCACGAATTCGTATACCAAAACAATATTCCACACGTACATATGAGCAGTGGATGTTGTTGTCCTAAGTATTTTAAATGAAGGTCTTGCAAATTACAAGGACTAAATATGATCCTTAGGATTGATTAAAAATATGATGAAAATTCGAAAATTCTGCGTGTTTTGAAAGAAACTTTGAGATGATTAAACGTGGTCCGTGGTTTGATTTCCCCGAAGGCGAATTAAAGGTATTGTATTACTCACCACACCACTCGTGTCGTGGGCATTCCACCACTTTGGCAAAATGTATGGCCATGACCAAGACACACTTTATGTCCCTACATTTTTCAAGAATTTCTCCGACTCTGACTGACTCCGATTGGCAAACGCATATAAGAATTGTATATTCGAAATTTTCAACCCTTCGTAGCCCCATGCATTGTAAATTGCTTAAACCACATTGGGATACGTGGTGGGGGGTTTAATTTTTCTATACTAATTACTCAATTACCTGCTGTTTTCAGTGGTGCTCGTTCCTCCAGTGTTGCTGGTTGCAGGCAACTGCCGCATTGTGGCAAATATTCCTCTGCTCACATTGCTCAATGTTAAGCCGACGACGGTAACTGTCTCGGTTGCAACCAGTGACAGTACACGACTCACTACTCGTTGAATCCCGATTTTTACTATTGTTCAAGAAACAACCACACTGCTTAATATTTGTTTCTAACCGTTATATTGAGGTCCACCGACATTCATGTGATACTCTCTCCACTTCCTTTGAGTTCCCAGTCGGTTTTAATGCACTTGCTTGCACAAAGCTGCACAGACAGAACACAAATGTATGGTAGAAACCCGTCTAAAATTTCTCTCTCTTTTAACATCTAATGATACACAATTGTATGATACCTATACTTATCTACAATTTACCTAACTGCCTGTTTACAGGTGGCTTCAGAATTATTCACTACTTTTTGGAAAATAAAAATGCGTTGTTGAATTCTTAGGAATAATGCTAGCATTATATTCCTTGGTATATAACTGCCTATTTGTTTTACAAACGTTTAGACTCTGCTCATCACACCACTGTATAACTTCTTATTACAATGCAGATAGATAACTAGTCGTGGGACGTCAACTAATCTTATAGACAATATATACATCTAGCATCGCACACTTTTACACAAAAAGAAATCGATGACCTGTCTAAAACTCCTCTAATTCACATTCCAAATGGATATTTGGTAGAAATATATGAATTACAAGTCGAAATTAAACTTTTGTTTTCTCGTTGTGTGTTTTAACGAGCGTCGCGTTTGATTTAGTTTTAAAGTATATTGCAGATGATTGCACTTTTCTAGCTGAAATAACAACATTAATGTATATTTTTTTTTGTATTTGCTTCGTTCACTGTACAATTTACAATACAAAGATATTATTATGAGACATGCTTAGTAGCCAAGTCAGTCAATTCATTTTACTCGAATAATATGAGGAATAAATATTATTGTTGAATTCAACACGAAGGAGAACATGTATTCTTTCAAAAAGTTAAATACATTATTCCTCATACGCTCATACATATCGCCGTTATTATTCCAACCGAGTCACTTTGGTATAGGAGTAATAACACGGAATAAGAATAGGATATACAAGACTCACTCAGAGAAATCGACAGGCAGAGTAGAGTAGGGAATGGGAACCGTATATAAATATGTGTGTCTTACTAGTGCTTTAGTAGAATTGTACGTTATATAAATCTTGATACTTATATGTATGTGTATTTCATTCGATATAAACTGTGAATCTGTTAGAGACCGTACTCTCTGTACTCTACTGTGGTACACACACTGTGCTGTGCTAGGGTTGCAATGCATAGTACATTCACATTCTGCGTTAAAAGGGTTTTTCGGAAGGGTACAAACATACGTATGGTGTGGATGGAACCAAGGCAAGACACGAGAAATTCAATAGTGAGGAACATCAGTTGTCTCTAGGCAAGCTCAAGACCAAAACTATATAATGTTCACAGTTCACACATTCACACTGTAGGTGGATTTGACTAATATCTATATCAAACCGCATAGATACACATCTTATAACCCTAGTATTTTCTCTCTGTAATACGCAGTATATATAGATACCTACGTGTACATATATGATCATGTGCATTATGTATTGCACACAGTAGTGGAGCACATATAACAGCACAGCAGTTTCGTTCGACGGGGACGGCTACATGCACACGTACAATTGTTAGTACTGTCAAAGTCAAGAAATATTCTTTGATCATGTTCGTTGTAAGAGAAACACTGAACATTCGTGTTAGTCGTTGGGTTATACGCTGCTGAGCTGAGGGGAATGTTATGTGCAAATTGTGCAAGGAGGATGCTATAGTATCGTTCGTATGGGAAATGCTATATGGTTGTGCATTGTCCTCAGACAAACTAATATATAAGAAGATCCTGTGTGCTCCTGTGCTCGTTAGTTGTGCCACTCCATGCAATTGTACGCAGTTTATATTCGAGATTCGAGAATATAATGTGTGTAATGTACATATATACGGAGCGAGGAGATACCGACGATATCATACCTCCTCCAAAGTGGTTCGTTGTACCGATGGCCTTATACCTTTTGATTATAACTGCGGAGCGGAGGATGAAGCTTCTACAACTTGCCTTCCACGCAGTGTGATATTATGTATATATCTAAAATGATGCATGTATAATACGCATAGGCATATTTTCCCAACATTTCTGTTTGAAGGCTATATATGCAAGATACATCTCATAAAATGACAACAACCATTTTGACAGACTCTGTAAAAAGGAGAGTAAAGAGGCAAACAACACCATAGAACTCTGTTTTTGTGTGTGTACGATCAGTCGATCATAATGCTGTGAAAAAGTGAAGTATTGAATGCACATTGCATCGTTCAGATTGAGAAAAGAATCCTGCCATCTTATGAGCTGCTGTTACCCTTTCCCTTACACACATTATTCTGGGTTTGAAGAGCAAATTGTGATGTGTTTACGTATTGACGTTAGGTGGCTTCTAGTTTATTTTTCATTCCTGAACTTTTTGAGATCAATATTTATGAAAACCTAACCACCTGAAACATATAACCAACCATTCAACCATTAGTCTTTTACTTGATCTTACACAAATTAGAAACTTATTTTATGCAAAATTGCATACGCCCAGAATCGGTTTAGCGGAGATTCAAAGAAAGTCGATTCCTGGAAAACCTGTTTGCGAACACGTCTAATCAACATTTTTTAGTCTTGCAGTCATTAGCTGTCTTTTACCATAAGACCAATAATACGCCTCCCGCAATACTAACGCACTATTAAGTAAACAACTGTTTAAGCTACATTGTGTTAGAAATGTTGCTCCACATAATTACTACATATAATAACGTATTAGTGCATTCAGCATTGATTAAAGTTGCAAATCAAGCGCACGATCCATAATCCGTTCTAATTGCACAATTAAGTAAACAAACCGCATTGCCACTCTGAATCAATTTGCATATAAACAACTCCGTCCGGGCATCGTAACACTTGTAATGTGGGACAGATAATTATCTTGAATAAGACGAAATTGTCAATATTTAAAATGTCAATAATAGCCATATATGTAACAGCCCTACAATAATCATTATCATTATACAATGTACAAGTATATATGTAGCTCCTACAATCTTTGTCTCCACTTATCCCAAATTAATGGAATCTTATCGTTTTCCATGTGCACACACGCTGTATGTCTACCACATTCAATACAATGTTCATAGTTCATCATCATCATCACCACTTCATTAGTCACTCACACTCACTCATAGCACGTGTAACAGCCAACAGTGCCAGAAGCATATTATTATTATGAATTATGATATACTGTGCATGCGTGTATTTGATTTTTCCTTGCAGTGAATTGTAAAGTCCACAAGTCCACTCCTTTATACGCATTATCATTTTCACATTTATCAGGACAGCTCAGATGACATTGACAAACACCTATTAGAGTGTCCCTATATATATTGGATTATGATTTCGTATTTCATCTGAATATCAACATTTTCCACACAAAAAACTCAAAACTCAAGCTGTGAATATTAATACATACTACTATGCGTAAGTAAGGTGCACGAATGCTGCACACACTTCGTATGAATCCATCGCATCGCAGAGATCTGTCGTCCATGGACAATAACATGAAACGAAAATGTTACACTGCTGTGTAGTAGTTAATGGTAGCCAGACTATAGCACGTAAAAGTATCCTTATCCTTCCTCAACTCTATCATGAAGGCCTACAAGTAAACAAAAAAAGGTCGATTTGCATTATAATTGGAGGAAAATGAATCAACTCTGCATAAAAACTCCTATTGTCGATTGTCGTGTAGTATTTTCCAAAGGACAATTTTCTATATAGAAAACAAATCTGGACGATATTATGTGTGTCATGTCAGTCAATATATATGCTGATTTTTCTCTTGTCACCGCCGCATTCTTTTAACATGGAAGATGAACGCTATGCTTGCAACCGTATATGTATTCCATAATATAATAATATCGTCCACAACTTCCACAAGTGCATGATTAAACTCCCCACAATTCCACAATCCGCATTTCTGTGCAGCAGCAGCAGCAGTAGTGATGCAATCTTAAAATGTACTTAAGCATATATTCATAATCACATCCCATTAATGTGTGATACATGTGTGTAATCATTAAACGGTTCATTCAGTATAATTCCATCATTCCAGCTTCTTTCCACCTTTAGTCCACACACACTCCATTTGAACGTGTGCATTATTATTAATCCCGTGTGGCATATACAGAAGAACGGAGATCCACACAGGAAGGAAAAGGAGAACACTTGTTCACTCACAGTCACACAGTGTCTGCCAGCCTGAGTCACTTCATTGCAGACTTTCCCAACTGCAACTTCTCCTCACAAACCAGCCTGCGTGCGAGACGTCCAGTCCAGAGAGTCCAGCCAGATGAGAGGAACTTTCCCGTCTTGACATTCCTTCAACCTGTCTTCTCTTCTGAATAACCTATACTGCCCAGCGGAATATTTGAATGAGGGTTCTCCAGAAGAAATATAGAGCAGAGTTTCATATCATATCCTCTTCTTTTAGGTAGAGACAACAAGTGACGACAATAATTATCTTTCCATCCATGAAGTTGACTAATGTCTATCCGAAATATCCGAATCCAAAGTTACCCAATGTCCTAGATTTATCTCCAGTATCAGTATTGCTAATGGTACACTTGTGCGTTCCAAGTAGGCAGAATGGAGACGGAGCACATCAATGGGACGGGCAACGGGGTGGCGAAACTCCGGCGAGTCAAGTCCACCACGACAGTGGATGACATTAAACAGGAAGGGGCGAAGAAGCGGAGTAAACGCCCAGATAAGCCGTAAGTATGTTGTTTTTTTTTCCTGGAACACACCTGTTGAGCATTTGCTTGTAAACGAGTAATCTATCTAGCTAGATTGTAGATAGAGGAAAGAAATTTCTCATCGTGAGCTGGTTGTTTCACACACGTGGTGAATGAACGAGATGAGTGTGTACCGGTTTTATTCTCATCATAAATATCTTTATATGTAGGAGTCATGTCATATTATTGCTGGCGTTGCACTTTCCTATCACTTTGGTTGAAAGGTTATGTTATTATGAAATTACAAAGTGATGTGAGATGGGAATTTGTTGATGCATAAATGTGCAATATGTGAGTAGTAACGGAAATTCCACGGAAATTAAAGTTTGATAATGATATGTTATTGTATGACCATAGGATTCATCGACCTGTTGACTCCCTATTCTCTTGGTCTTCGGGATTCACAAACTTTGAAGGATTTGTCAACTGGGGATTCCTTTTACTCGCTTTGGGTGGATCGAGATTACTCCTGGAGAATTTAATAAAGTATGGTGTTCGGGTAAACCCTTTGGATTGGGTGTACGTATTGTTTGGGGATGCTCCTACTTATCACATTCCTCCGTCACTAATTGCACTTATATGTAAGCAATAATAATAATAATTACGTTATGCAACGACATAATTTATGGAGAATCTTTGAGTTTAAGTGTACTTTTTTCTAAATATTTTTTTTAGATTCCAACATACACATTTTAATGCAACTCCTGATAGAAAAGGGACTAGCTTCAGGATATTTGTCACAAAAACATGGACTGATTGCTCAGGTATGTTTACGTTTCAAGTTTCTGGGCTGACTTGCAAGTTGGTCGGTGGTGTGCTATGCTGTGTTTATATAGGTAATCCACTATTTTACTCAGGTTACAAACTTATCTGTGCTGATTCTCACCCCTATCGCCGTTTTTAACACGTGGGGTACCGAGGTATTTTCACTTTTCGGAGCTACTGCTGTTTGCTTCGCGTACTCAATAGTCTTCCTCAAATTGTGGTCTTACGCCCAAGTTAATGGGTGGTGTCGTGCCTTCCACCAGCTTCGAAAGCGACGGGGTTCTGGAAGTGGAACTGGTATTGCTGGGATGGGTACGTAAATTAGAAACCCCCAATAGACCAAGTTTCTGTTATATGTATATTGGCACGATAATAATTATAATTTGATTCATCAACAGGACAAAATACTATTTTCGGAAAAGGGGATCCATTTGACACTGACCAGGGGAGTCCCAATGATGTCAAATATCCTGACAACCTGAACATTCATGACCTTTACTACTTCATGCTTGTTCCGACCTTATGCTACGAACTAAACTTCCCACGAACGGAGAGAATTCGAAAACGATTTTTGGTCCGAAGAGTGATTGAATTAGTGTTTGGTACTCACATTGTCTTGGCCCTAGTACAACAATGGATTATTCCAAGTGTTAAGAATTCCATCGTTCCATTTTCAAACATGGATTTGATTAAGATTCAGGAAAGGCTTCTGAAATTAGCTGTACGCGAAATACACTTATGATGAAAGCGTGTCAAAATTATTAGTATTTAATCCACAGTTTTGAAAACGTAGGATTTGGTTATTTTCAGATACCTAACCATCTTATTTGGCTGATCTCATTTTACCTGATGTTCCACTGCCACATGAATATATTGGGAGAATTGTTGAAATTCGCCGATAGAGAATTTTATCAAGATTGGTGGAACGCACCCGGTAAATACCACAATACGTCGATCTCAAAATCAAACTCTGTCGATAATTTCATGCACATCTAATATATCTTTTAATTTGAAATACAGATATTGACACATTCTGGAGGACATGGAATACCCCCGTGCACAAATGGGCAGTGAGACACTTGTACATACCTGTTATGAAAACTACCAACTCGAGGACGTTAGCAACTTCAATCACATTTTTCATTAGTGCCTTCTTCCATGAATACTTAGTGTCCGTTCCTCTAAGAACATATAAGGTACAAGCGTACAAGAAGTAGCAGACACAAAATTCAAAATTCCATTACAAATCGCAAATCACGATATTTAATTACCAAACATTTATCAATTCCCTTAGATATGGGCTTTCTGTGGCATGATGGCACAAATTCCATTATCCAGCCTGTGTAAGCTAGTCGTTGGTAAAAACCAGGAAAGACAGCGATGGGGTAACGTCATCGTGTGGGCTTCCCTTATTCTAGGTCAACCACTTTGTATCATGATGTACTATCACGACTACGTTATTACTCACTTTGGATCAGAATGGGTTCAGTCATTTGCAAAAGTAGAATAAGATGTGCGTCGCAGTTGGCAGATATTAAAGCAACAAAATACTTTTATTTTTATTGTTATACTTCAATAGACTATTTATATATATTCTCTCTATTCTCGTATGAAAATATATATACTATTTTCATAGTTCCTGAGGAACTGAGATTGATTATGAATTTGTTACCTGTATATGGAAACCGGTAGTTCCTACGTGCCATGTAAAATTTAAAGTGCCTAAGATTGACTGTAATAATTTAGCTATTACTTGCAAGAATACTTATTAATTTACCGAGAACATACTTATGAATAAAGTACTCATAGGTTAAAGTTGAGCTATAAGAAATGTAAGTTTTATTGCTTTATACAATCTGTATCCACATCCTACAAGTTAAGTTAAGGGAAAGATGTTTATTGTTGCAAGAAATTCACATGTGAATACAAGTCGTCGATTTCCTTTTCCATGCGCTTAATCAAGTCAGCGACTTCTGACCTGGTAAGCACAGCTCTTTCTGCAACGACTACCACTCGAATGTGCTTATTGTAGCTGAGGACCATAAATGCGACCCCTGGATCAAAGTCAATCATGTATAAATTAAGAATGTCGTGTGTTATGACTCATCATATCTATATATCATATGACAATAATGTTCGCAAATGTAGTTTACCGCACACTCCCTCCTGACCGCCTGATGCGAAATCAATTGTGAGTACTTCGTTCTTTCCGATGAACACAGGCTGTGGAAACGCTGGGAAGTTTGTCAGTCCTGTACATAATACGCACACGCCCAGTGACATATTATTAGTTAGGTTCAATTAATATTAATTATAGTGATGACCGTGTGCACGCACAGTTGAATACACTTACCAGTAGGAATCATTTGATTTTGTAAAATTGCAAGATTGCAATTCGCTGCTGTTTGCCAACCGACTAGATTAACGATGAACTTGATAAAAAATGGAATCAGCGATTCTTTCGACGACTCCAGCTTCCTGTGGCACAATCGTATTCGTGTCTCTGGCTTTTCGCATTTGTTAATAGGTATATCAAAAACAGCACCTGTTCTGTTAAATAATTGATCCAGAATACAGTATAGCATTTTACAACTAGATTTTTGTGCTGATGATATATATTCAAAGTACAAACCAAACTATTGATAATCGTATTCTTAAAATTGTCATTATTATAATGTTTTAGTTTACTTACAATTGATTAGTAAACGTTCCGCTGCGTCGACCAAGTGCTGGTAAAACGCTGAAGCATGGCATGAAATCTCTATCTTCAACTTCTGTCTCACTGGGACTCTTATTGTTATTCGCCAAGTTATCTTGAATGCCTGCAGATATTGCTGAAATCATGACACTTGTGAAGCTAACTCCCAGTGAGTTCTTGATATGCTTAATTTTGTGGATCGGAATCAATTTTGACTTTCCGTAGATTTGATGCCAAGCTTTTCTCTTATCAGGAATCTTCCAGGGAGAGTCTTCAAATGTGTTTGTGATTATCCAGAAATTGTCAAAAATCATAGCATGAAAGACATTGCCAATGTAGGCTAGCTTCTGCCAGGTAGTCCTTTTCCTTGTGTCTCGTGGTTTCGCAAGTTGAGCAAAGTCCAAAGGTTTCAGGAAAATCCCTTCTGAGACGGCAGCAAGTAGACTAAATCCGTCGGCAAAACTGTGATGGAATTTAAAGAGCAACACGCTCATTTGGTCCTTGCATACGCTTGGATTTTCATAATTTTGTACTATATGAATTTCCCAGGGACTTTGCCCGGGGGGATATGGAGCGTTGAAAAGCTTTTCTGTGAAACGGTCCAATTCCTTGTCGGATACTGTAGGGTTTCCAAGATTGGGGTGGCAAAATAGATGGTTGCTGATGTTGAAATCGGGGTCATTTTTCCAAAATGTGAAGCCCAACCACCGAAAGGGATACTGTTGTAATTGCTGGTATTTCCTTTGGCCTGAACCTCCGTTTTCCGTTAAATTAATCCAGTTTTTTACCACCAGGCTCTGAATATCCTCCACTCGTAAATGTCCACGTAGTGTCAATGGTGAAACTAGAGAACCTCTTGGGGTTCGTTTGGAAAACAAGTCATTTGCAAACAGCGAACTAAATGGCTCTAATATTTCGCCTAAATCCGGCCGAAACGCTTTTGCTGCAAGAATTACAATCACTCTGAAAATGAAAATAGGAATGCTGCAAATGTTTATGAGCACAAATCCCCCAATAAAAAGTAGTCCTAACACCGATAACCAAAGATTCTTTGCGGCTGATCTAAGGTTTACTTTGCTTAGCACGTCCATCATCATGAGATTACACTTGAATTGGACGAGAGTGGCACATTTCCCTGATCCACTTCTGCATACTATACAAAACCAAGTGATGGGGCTACGGATTTTTTCTTGCGTTTTTAAAAGTAGTATAACTTGTTCACAGTAGTGTCTTGTTCACATGCATCAATTAAGTTTGTATAGGTAAGCGCTTCGCAATGTGCATAAGGAAAATCCAAATCCACGCAAAGTTTACCTGATCAACAACAGTTGCATTGTTCATCGCAATATACTACTGTTGCAACTTGCTATGAATGGAGTTTGTGCATTATGAACTTGACACACGACAACAGGACGAGCCAGTAATTGCACAAGTCAGGTTTAGAGCAAGTTTTATTATGAAAATCAAAGATTTAGCCAACTCTTGAAGGTATGACCAGTGCACCAAAACTATATAGTACCTAGCAAGGTACTCATCTGCTGCGTTTGATACAATTCTTGATATCTTCTACCTGTTATTTGTTTCCCTACATTGTTTCATCACAATATATAGGTAAGCATAACTAAGAATCATCATGCTATATCACTAGCACCACGCTACCAGTATCACCGTCGAAAAACCTACTTGTGGGGGTAATTGGCAGACGCTATATGCATAGCAGTGTAAAAGATTTAATATAGTGTGTAGTCCACAATTCAGAAAAAACAACACGTAGTAGACAATGGTTCATCCATAACATTGTTTTTCCTCTGAAATAGACCAATTTCCATTTTTAAATGATCTGCTAAAGCCAATTAGGTATGTGTAGGTGTGCGAACAGCGCAGCCCACGTCCTGTCCTGAAGCTAAAATAGAAGTACAAGTACAAGTCTGCCTGCACGAACAAACCATAGTTAACCCGAAATTTTTATTGCCCCTACCTAGAGCATCCAACCTCAACCTCCTTAAAATTCGTAGAGATACGTAGTATAAACTGTAAGTAGTAACCGCAAGTAGCCATTTCTATGCCATTTGGCATACAGATGAAATATTTTTTCGTGATTTTTCGCTCGTTTCCAGTCAGACAAATATAATTTTGCTTTACTGCTCTGAGTGAGTGACATGATGTTTGCTGGTGCCATAATGTCATCATGGCATAAATATGTTACCTAATATGCTTTGGTCAAAGCTTTTGAAAATAGTAATCATGCAAACTCAACGAACCTTACGTACATCTCATCTAGATATAAAATCGACATGCGAGTTTTTATTACTTAATTGAGTATAACGAACAAGCTAAAGCAACAATTATTGTTAAAAAAAAGTTAAGTTATCGTTATTACAATTTCGCAGTATCCTAATTTCATTGGTCTACGTGTGCGTAAACAAGGTGCACGAACTAAGTATATAGACAAGTTTGACATAAATTCATCGCCGTAATTACTACATTTATTTTGCTGAATCCAATTCAGATTCAAATTTCGAAGGAAATCACTCAATAAATCGAGATGGGATTGGGACATGGAACACCGGAGGAGAAAGGGTTATGTTATAAGCAAAACGAAGTTTCATAATATGTTAGTCATCTAGTAAATGCAAATACTTATTTACGCCAAACTCTACATTTCAACACGAAATCAACCACACAATAATGTTTTTGACCGTTAATTATAAATGCTGCGAATTGTGTGCGATGCTTCAGTCAGCACGTAAATGCATCGCGTATTACGTCTTAGATCACTTTTTCTTTCGTCCCCCCACGTCCACCATTTTAGCTATATAGGCGTTGTAGAAGAAGTGGGCAAATAACACGAGATATGACGCATACATTACCAACGCCACCTCTATATTCCGATATGGCCTATGACATGATGTTCCGCTAGCTGGAATCGAGTATTAAGGAAGTATTAATTGACACTAAAACTTCATTAGCATTACAAACTTATGTGTGAAGAGTTAATTGCTAAAGCGGTACGTACCTTTGCGGTAGTATGTGAGAAGACTAATGTAGATACCAAACAACATTTGGCTTATTTGTAAGGTCGTTATAGACATCGATACTGACCTAGGAACTCTAATCTTCATTGCCTGAAAAGAACAATAAGGAGTTATGCAAATAATGACTGTTTTCGCAGCGCTTGATGATTTTAAAGAGAAAGATGGAAATCGAAATCCATTCCTAACGATTCACAATATTCAATATACCTTCGCAGCGTAGTAAGCGTACATAACGCTGTGCACAAATGAATTGATAACGGCAAACCAACGTGTGCTGGGATCACTTGAATCAGCGACGTATAAACAGTATACTGCAACAGTGACGTGATGATACCTTGTTTCAAATACGCAAACATATGGATAAATAGGTAAGTTTGCCACAAAATTTGCATAACGCGAAGGAATTATTAAAGTAACCCACCAATGTAAGAAAATGACCGGTTTCTTTGCCAGAACTAGGAATAGTGTATCTCCAAAGTCGAGTAGTTTGCTGAAGCAAAATAAAACTCCCCAGAAACTCGTGGCCACATTGTGATTCTCACTAAAAATCCCATCAACACAAACCAATGCATTATAGGAATTTGATGAATCCATGCAGACTTTGTAAGACTTACAAATGACACAAGGAGCTAAAGAATCCCTCGTTGACACATTCCACCACGAGTTCCGGTAGCATCCGAATAAAGACGGCTGCTGAAATGATTGTCAAGAAGATGTTCCATACTGCTAAATACTGTCTCAAAACAAACGGCTTTCTCACCGTCATCCACTTTTGCCCATATCTAATTAAACTTACGTACAACACAGACACGTACACACTAAAGTTCCAGTTATGTTTCAACCAGGTACGCCAGCCTTCGTGGTCATACTTTTCAAACTCATAAACTGTGAGGTAGCCTGGGTTATGGGCAATCGTGAAATTCTCCATTCTGAACTATTTACTATTACTACTTACTGAACCGAACTGACTGAGGCCTATCCTGATGAACGCTGGAGCTTTTATGATATATGATGTGGGAAATGAAGTCAACAAAGTTGCATGCAGAAAATAGAAATGATGATACTCTTCCTAGTGCATCTTTCCGAGTGAAGCTAGTCTTGTTTAAATCCAGTAGTATTTGTAGTGGTCATGGTCAACGTCAAGCCAAGCAGCTTGGGAACGTTTTAGAGTGCAATTGAATCATAATAAAAAATAAATCACAAAGGCTTTTACTGCAATCCTCATATCCTAGCAGTAGTATTTGCAGAAGTACTTTGTTTTGTTTGCTTTTGCCTCTGCTTCTCTAATTGTAAGTGTAGACATAAAACGAAATATCCTAAACCCATTTATGAGAAAATTAGTTTGCGTGCTGTCATTAGGGAAATGTAAATGTGGTAATAGGAGGTTTTCTCTTAGTCTTTATATATCTTTTCTGAATCTGAATATTTTATTGGATATTAAAAGAGTCGTGAAATGTGGGGTTGAAATTTGAAATTGAAGTCGGCATGCAATGCTTTCTCATCGTGTGATCGGCTTCAATTTTTGGAGAGTCCTCTAGTTGGTTATCAGTATCAAGCTACATGGTTCATACATGTCTATCACATGCTCTATGCTGCTATTTAATAAAAAAAGTAATTGGTTTTGCGGTATTTAAATAAGAATGCATTGGATACTTTGTATTCATGTATTCATTTGAAGATACGCGTGCCAGCAAAAAAAACTTTTTCTTAATTGATTTCGTTAGTTGGGAAACTTGAATTGGTTGCATATTTGCATATAATCTACAGGGATTGCGAAAAGGGGAATGTTATTCCAGCTCCTTTCTCACAACTAAACATGCTGGAACGCTTGAAATAACGCCAAAGTATGGATATTATATAACCGTCCCCGAACAGACATGCGAGTGGTGTCATTACTCCAGTGACGCGAGATTTCGAAGTTAAGAAATATTTTGGGAAAAATTCAGTTTCAGTATTTTATGAGGCGACGCGACTCCCGGTCGAATTACCTATATACTTGCCGATTAGTGACCTTGCACATTTGCATATGATAATGATTACCTAGATCGAATAAGTTAAACGAGCAAATGTGTAACTGTAAGGTTAATACAAATAAAAATTTAATAAAGAACAGTAGAAGCTAGATTTATTTTTAATAAAAGTAAATATTAATACGAAAGAGAACAGATCAGATTAAAAATGCAAAAAGGAAGAAACATTCAAATGAAGAAAATTCAAGATATTACATAATGAAAGTAAAATTAATTTTGAAGAATTTATTAGTTTACAACAAATAGTACGTCAATATAGTAGACGGTAAGTGGCTAACATTGTTAGTGTTGAACCTATTAGTGCTCGCCATAGTCGCCATCGCCAAGTCTCTTGTTCTTGATCTGCCAGGCTAGATCCAACCTACGCAATATACTTAAATACACACGCAGTTTCTCTCCCGTGCCAAAAGTGGTCATCATCACCGGTAAAGTATCTTCAGTCCACCTGAATCTGTTTCACCTTTGAAAGGTCATTGTGGCTTTTATATGTCATTCTCCCATTTGCGCGGTGACGTTGACTCGGTATTAAAGTCCTGTCGACCAATCATGTCCATATCTTCCCTGCAATTTTGTGGAATCCAAGTAGCCTTATTTCCTAGCGGAACAAATGCCCGATTTCCACTCAACCCTCGACTTTATCCCCGTTGTAAACTTCTGACGCATGCGTACTTCTGTTGGATGGACGCGACGGACGGATGCTACGAATCGACGAAAATGAATAATAATGCAGTTAAGGTATCACCACTTTTCAAGATATATCAAGATCCTGTTTGTAACACTACAAAATGCCATCCAGTGCATTGTAAATGACATGCTATTATTTTAATAAATGTTCTCAATCCTCACCTAATTTCGGACACGGGCATTTCTCAAGGTTGCTGATCATTCGTAGGTCATAGTATAGTACTATTTTTTGTGTGTGGTTTGTACTAATACGTTACACGTGTTCTCCAAAACACGTTTGTCAATACAGGGTTATTCTTATATATCCCTCGCTCTTATACCCCTCTTGCCTGCTGTTACCACCACCAATTTTCCACTCACAGAGCACAAAAATATCGGGTTAGGCATTTTGGGGATGTTAACAAAAACAGGCATGGTAAAATAATGAGTGCTAATAGTTCCAAGAACATTACTATAATTTCTTGGGCTGTCGATTTGACCATGTCCGTCACACTTTTCCCCAAACTAGTACTTTGCCTCGGACACGGACACTGCTCCTTGCTGCAACCATTGTTGGAGCACATTTTAACGCTGCTTTGATCCCTATCAGACATTTTGTTGATGTTGCCTGCTTCCTTCCTTCTGCTCTGTACTGATACTATTTCAAACTGTTATTCAAAAAAAGGTAGAGGTAATTGACAACAGGAGAAAAACAAAAATTTACGGATCACCCGAAAATTTTATAATTAGCCAAAATCCCAAAATAGGACTAATGGCTGGTATCAGTAAGCTGTGCTGACTGAATTTTTGCAATTCAATCCTATCCAAATGCCACTCACTTAATGAACAACGCAGCTGAGATTCTCCATTATTATCCTGCCCATTTGGCAGACTACCATTTTGGATATTGGGTTGGTTGGTTGGTTGGTTGGTACTCATCACAAACTAGCCATTTTCAGTTCCTGTTGTAAAGCCGGCGGTGCAACATATATGCTTCTAGCTCTAGTCATTCTCAACGAATCCATTGTTGTGAAAAAATGTGCTCACAGGTTGGAACAAAAAAAAATCTCATTCCGCATTATTCAGCTTGTGATAAAGTCGATAATCACTTCCGCAAAGTGTGCAAATGAATGCCGTAGTACATCCAAGTTGTTATTGTTTCATTCATGTAGCTTCTTGCTTTGCACATCCTTATGTCGAGTATGCGCGTATATGTGGCCACTTCTTTTCTGTTTAACAAGGAATATGCCATCCATCACATCAATCTGATTTCTACGTGTAAAAAAACTTGCCCCTTCTTGAAGTAAAGTGGTCTCTTGACTTCACGACTAGTTTGATTAGCCACAGAGCATTCATGCAGAAAAGTGTAATAATAATATAAATATATATACAACTTTAAGATTGGTTTGCTTTGTTTGGGAATTTCATAGGTGAGGTCTGACGCGAGTGAGACGTGTAAATCTGTGTGGAATGGTAGGCATATTATACGCAAATGAACTTGGTGGCAAAATGCTACACGACGATATGAGTATGAGTAAGAGTAGTGTAGTGTGGGAGATGTTGACCTTCCTTTAGATTTTTCCTCATTTTAGAGTTTGGACTATGGTGAATTATCATAGTCTGCTAAAGTTTTCCTTAATTCTGACACGATCATTGCACAACGAGCTTAAGGCCTGATCATGATCGCACACTTCTGATGTGAGAATCCCTGTGGGATTTATTATTATGGGAAGTTGAGACTTGACTTTTTATCCATTGGACAAAATGATCGCTGGGAAATACTATACTATTAAACTAAACGTTATGCACAATAACTTATGATGATATAACGTCAACCAAGTATTAGCTCATGTGCTGCTGATGGATTTCGGGAAAAGATAGTGGGTGGAAACGATTTAATCTTGTTATCCCCATATTACTTTTAGATTTACATGATATCCGGTATCACTTGGTGTGGAATCTCTTTGCGTACCATTATGGCGTCAAGTTAAAGGACGCCATTTTTGATTAGCTAAGTGTTCTTTATACCCTTATTCTTCATTCCTTTGTTAACATGATCACTTCAATTCACTATCTACCTAGGTATTGAATTGCTGGGGTAATAGAAACATTTCAAACGGCAACGAAGACGAGAAAATTCTGAGTAAATGTATTGCTGGAACTCGAAATATTTTCGTATGGAAGTATGGAAGTGTAGATATTATGCCTATCAGTATATAGCCGCATCAATTTAATAGTTGCATGAACTTTTTTGACATTCGCGTTTCTCAATATTTTAATCAAAACTGGTTATATACGTAGAAAACCTTTAGTCGCCCCGCACTCTAGATTCAAGTTCAAGTTTGAATGAAGGACTTTAGTCCGGTATGTATTAGATTAAAAATGGAATATGCTCCAAATATGTGCATCTTTCAGACTTCAGTTGGGATTTTAAGGCGTATTTTATCTGACTGCTTCCAGACTCAAGAAAGTTCAAGATAGAGAGCCAAATTGTGAAATGCAAGTAGCATATTTATAGTGACTGAACAACAGCTTACTTCATACATAAAATGAATGCATAGAGGTACCTACATACAAGCGATGAGTAAGGAAGAATCATTATCCATAATGTTGGTGGTTATCAACATAGGCATACGTACACTAGGCAGGCATTGCCCACTTACTTGCTCAAATTATCGCTATCCAATCCACTTGGTATAGTTAAATGCACGATAAGTTGTTAAACTCCACTCCACTTGTCATAATTTCTCCCACGGAGTTTCGCGTTTTCAGCAAATGAGCAAAATATACATTGCGATAACAATATTGCATGGAGAGCAAAACTACGTCATCAGGACAAATTGATAAATTAAGCAGGATTGAGATCATGAAAGCCAGCTGAACCATCAAAATCTTCTCCAAGTGTTTTACTTCATATCTCAGAGGGTTTTAATAGTATATTTTAACTTTCACGCAAAGGTTCTCAGGCTTTTTAAACTGGCACATCTGGGCTAGGTAGAAAAGAAAGGCTATAGGTAAACCTGTCGGAAACAGAGAACGAAGGGAAGCCACGACGTTACTGCCATTATTATTATACCAAGTTTTTGTTTGGAAGCTTTTATTTCCTCCTCCTCCTCCTCCTCCATAAAAAATGAAAACAAAAGTTCGTACTTTGCTCATCCTGCTGAACCACCTGAAACTTTTCTTATTTAGCTCATTTCTCGCCATCCTGTTCAAAGTGTTCCTCTCCCTGATGCAAGTAATTAAACGAGGAAGTGCAAAAAGTGTTCAATTCCTGGTAGCAAGTTTGATGTGTTCCGGCGGAACATGTTCCAAGTACGCTCAAAGCGTGGAAGACGAGGAGGCTTTCACAACACAGGAGATATATTACAAGGATAAAAGTCCAGAGCAGCAGCAGCAGCAGCAGCAGGGTATTATAGATGAGGACATAAACGAGAACCGAGAGATCCAGATAGACAACCTTTCTCCACATGTGATGAACCAGCTAGACTCCCGTCGTAACACACCATACTCTCCTCACTCGGAGGACGCTGGAAGTGCCTTCAGATACCGGAGTCACAAGGGGCAGTCGGATTTTCGGAAGCTGGCTCTGTCCGGCGCAATGCATACTGATGAGGAACAACAGCAGCAGCAGCAGCTATCGTGCCAACCTCTTTCTCTCCAGACTACGACCAGCATAATACCCATCTCCCCATCAGCAGGAATAACACAGCCACCACAATTGTAAATGCATAAAACGAGGCAGGCAGCAGACTACTAATACTAATATATAGTAGTGATATAGTCCCCGTTGAGCAAAAACTAGTCAAATTTCCAAGTCTTTTTTTTCATGGTATATACAGATACGTGCATATTGTTTAAAAGATAAAAAAAGGAAGAAAGAAGAGTTGTGCAAGACAAGGGCAAAATGGACAAGTGTCCATTTCGTGTGACACTTGTGAGCTGATCAAAAGCAATTTTGAATGCTGTTTTCCGTGCTTGAGAGATATCGATCTAAAAATGGGATTAGCAACTAGTTGGACTCGCACCTTTCAAAATTATCAAATACTCCAAATCTGCTCCAAGTCTTCACACTTTCAATCTTTTATTATTGAAGGGCTACTACCTTGGCCAGCAGCAGCATCAGCAGCAGTGAATCGTGGTGGTAGTAATCGTAGTAGTGCTTCCCATTGTCGTCGGTCCTCCTTTCATCTCCCCCTCACCACTTCATCACCTTGTTTTCAGTTCCTCTCATCATCATCCACCAATCTCATCAATCCTGTATAAAAGTCATCATGATGAGGTGCTGCTACTCAGCAATTCTTATTATTAGTAGTAATGAAAATGTATGATGATAAGCCGTGATCCAATAATACTTCCCAACTTCTGTGCTAATAACAACTAAACTGATTTCGTAACTCCAATATTCATACGCTGTACACTATGGTCCACCCCTGCTGTGAGTATCCCTTGCAAAGCTGTGTGTCTTATTTGGCACTGTATGATCTTGTAAGTGTTCTCTAAAACTCCTACTTTTATCTCAAATATCTAGTATATTTAGTATACAACCACATTATTATATATTTCCACTTTGTCTCTAGTCTGAATGCAAAATGTCCAAAATCAAAAAATACTATATCTATCTATATATATGTAGAGAATGTGATTGATTGATAATGTATGTTCCATATAATACATATTACAAAAGTATGGTAAATGTCTTGTGAACCAACCAACCAACCAAAACTTACCGTAGTGTACCATTTTACACTTCGGCATGCACAAAGTCAACCTTATAGTTTCAACAACAATTATTTATATACCCAATTTTTCCATTTTTTCATGATTGCACCATTTAGATTTGGTCATTTATCCGTACCATTTATCATTTGAATGAACTCCTCACAACCTTTGATGCCTGGGTTGCGGCAGGACGTGTCCCTAATTACGGTTTGTAATAATACTTTACTTGTCTTGATCACACAATTTTTAGTCCACTATCTACTTGTATATTCATTCCATTATTACTATTATGTGTGTAATGATATGCAAAAAAAAATTGCAACCATTTCAAGATATTCACAGCTGCAGTCTCCTATATAGTATCAATATTTTATCCAATATATTTGACACTGGTTGCAGATTTTTATTATATAGCCCTGTTCCATGTGTATATTTTTATAGGTCCTATTAGCTCAAGTTTTGATGGCTTTTTTGTGATTGTGTATATATATATTGACACTGGTTGCAGATTTTTATTATATAGCCCTGTTCCATGTGTATATTTTTATAGGTCCTATTAGCTCAAGTTTTGATGGCTTTTTTGTGATTGTGTACGTCACCTACTTTGGCCTCTCTATTTGTATGATTGTGGGAGCACATACGGTAACAGAAATTCATTCACCTATTATTGATCACTACCTTGTTACATTACTTTTATTGCTTGTCGTAAAAGAAATTCTCTCGTTCAACAACTCTGAGAGAATTCTCTGTCACTGCCTTGCCTTCCAGCCTATTATATGCAATATGCTCCGTGTAAAAACAAATACTCGCAGTCTCAATTCCTCCGAGCTCCGCTGCTAGCTTCAGCCCAAGTAGTTCTAGATGAATTGTCTTGTGATTTTCTGTGTGGCACAAAAGCTACTACGGAAATGTGTGGAAACAATGATGATAATTATTGCCTCTCTTTCTCTGTCTCTGTGTGTATATTTGCAGCAAAGCTCCAAAAAATTGTCCATATGGGTGTTACTCGCTTCCATCGTCATAATACTCCAACTCTCTGTGTTCCAAATATCACTAATAGTCGGCCACTTCTCCGAATGGAGTCTGGAATTCCCCCCGGAAACATTTTATACAGAATACGATCTCGAATTAAGAATCTTAAAAATCCCCACCCAAGGTGTGTGCTGCCTTGGATGTTTCTATACAGTGTATGAAATATGGGTTGTTAAATTGTTCATCGAGGAGTTAGACAGTGAAACAACTTTTAACAGTGACTCCGATGATCCACTTCATCGTACCTATCATCATCACAGACATGTTTAGCCAATACAAAAAATATTGTTACCTAGAAGAGAAAATTCTATATATATATACCTATACAAAAAAAAGTTGCAATTATTGCCGACCTAACTTCAACAGTTTTTCGTAGAGCCTAACTTGTATCAGAAATTATACTACGTATTTCTAAAAAAACTATATATATATACCTATATAAATGTAGGATTATGTAACAGAAAGTTCATGGTTATTATTATTATTACTAGAGCAAGAGTCAACTCCAAATTGTTACCATTACCAAGAGATAGACCGTAAATGCCAGAAAAAAGTACGACTTAATAAAACTATATAGGCACTATCTATACATACTTAATTAATTACAAAGGATAATATCACGCAGTAGTGATAGGAAATGTAGTTGACGGGTGGAATAATATATAAAAAGAACTTCAAATGAATTCAAGGTAGAGCACATACATACGTATTCGGTATTAGGGATCTCCTCCTTTCCAATGTTAGATATTTTTGTGTACACAATATTCTCTCTCTCCATTTTCCACTTTAATACCTGCTTCCAACCAAGCAGGTCGTCGTGTGGGTTTATCAGTTATTTATTTATGTAGCCTCCTCCACTCCACTGCACTATTTGTTTTATTTGGGAGCATGAAACCGTGCCAATGTTTATAGTCTTTCCAGAGAGGAAGCGTAAAAGGCGATTAAATTGTATAACCCATAATAATTGGTTAGCTGTGTTGTGTGCAGCACCTTCTCTTGGTCTCCTCTGCTAAATAGGCAGTGGGCAGAGAGCCCGTAAAACAAATAATGAGAGGAAATTAAACATGGTTTAGCCTACCTACCTAGTATCACACACTCCGTATTTGCATGTAGTGTTGTAATATATAGAAAAAAAAGAAGAATGATAGCGCGCAAAATAATGCAACAAATTATCTCTGACTCTAATTTAGCGAGTTATAAAATACAACGAGAGAATTATGCATGACAAGAAGTAATTGCTCACTCCTTCATCTGGTAATATTGGATGTGGAGATTCTAAAGTATAATACCCGAGTAATATGCCTAAAAAAATCAATTTTGAAGTTAACTGTTATACACATTATTACGACGTCGTTTTGAGTCGCAGGAAATATTTAAGTTTGTAAAAAAAACTGATATTAAACGGTGATACGTGTAGGTATTACGACAAAAATGCATAAAGTGTGGGTGGGATGGGATGTACATGAAACCTCAGCTTTTCTACTTAGGATAATAATAAGTTTTTGATGATGATGGCTGACGTGTGAGTATACTAATTTTAAAAAGGAATCACATCAATATAGACACACAAAATCATTATGCTGATCGTGAGAGAGAGAGAGAGGGAGGAAAATGTGTGAGGAAAAAAATCAGCCGAGTCAGACACAGTTTGCAACAAAAATCTCTATATAGACAAGTTACCCTTGCGATGATGCCGGCCGTACCGGAGTTATTTGACTATATTATATTTATCGTAAAATAACGTAATCGTTTTATGGATTAAGGTTTTAAAAAAATATGTGTGCCGAACCGGTAAAAAAGAGAAGTAGTTTTGGAAGTTGTATGTGAGTAATAAATTATGTAGAGACGTGTTTAATGATGATGATGATGATATGATAAGCAACGGATACGTTTGGTTTGTCTCGTAATAAGATTATGAATCCAAAATATTGCTCCGGGGCTCCCGCAACTACATATTTTTACGGAGTGCTTTTATTCTAAAAAAAATAATACAAAGTGTGACTTGGTTTTGAGAATACTACTATATGTATGTATACGTTTCATTATTATTATCTATATTTAAATATTATCCTTACAAAAATGATTCTTTATATACTGATGTATGTTGTTGTTACTCTATTTCACTTTTAATTCAATGTCAATGTTACACGAGCCGAAAAGGCCAAGGACTACACTACTGTTGTTGTTTTTAAACTCTATACTGTTTATGCGAGTTTTATTGTGTTGTTGATGATGAGGATAATGGAATTAAGGGTTGAAAAATATACGGTTGCAATAATAAACAAATATTCTTAGATTTTGATAACAAACCAGGAAATATGTTGAGTGTGGATTGTAAAACTTTTTTTTATTTTGGGGCTTGTCCCCTGCCTGCGATTAGCTTAACATGTCTAATAGTGGTTTGCGTTGATATATATATATAAAAAAGTGTACTACTGCGAATTTGTAAATATAATAATTAATCCAAAGGTCCAGACTGTAAGTAGTAAGCCCCGCTTGCACTAAAATATTAGGGAATTCATTTTGTTACAAACTGGAATAATAGCATTTGTCTATGACCTTTGTTGAGTGTCTACAAATTAATTTACCTGCTTGGAGTATTCACTCCGAGAGTGGCGCCATTGGAGCAAGTGGGACTGCAAGAGGTACACTGGCAGTCATAGCCTGAGCATGGACAGGCGTGACACGAGTTGGTTACTGAGCAGTGGTTAAACAGCATCCAGGAATATGAGTGACTACAATAACCTGTTGACGAGGATTTAAAATTAAAGCCAAGCTTAAAAGTGTTCATTCATGACACTTGAATGATTATTGAGCACGACTATTTTACCTTTGAAGCCAGCCTGGTCAGCATCCTCGCAACCTGCCAACACAAGATTTCAGATTTTCAAACATGATTCACTTGAACGTCGCTAATTTCAATTCTATTTAGCATTGGATTGTAAAGCGCTACAGGTTTTACTGGCAACTGAGAGAGTTTAGTTATGATGTGCAAATAAATACCTGGCTGGGCAGCTCCTCCATTAACGTACACGTTAATGTCTCCCGTTTGATGAGATGAATCTCCCAGTGTGCCTCGATTTGTATGGTAAATCTCTACGAAAGCAGCATCACCTTTGTGCAACCTTTTGTCGACGTTACTTCCGGAGAAACTAGACAAATAAACATTATGTATTACAAATAAGAGCAAGTCATGATTTTTGCAAATGAGCAAAGCGAAGCTAAATAGAATACTTACAAGGGACCTGCGGGGTCGAGTCCAGAAATCCTGTCGATCATACCTCCATATTTGTTTATAACCCAGTAGCCTGTGGCGCCAGCAACTATTTTTCAGATAAACCGGTAACTATCATAACATATCAGGTAATGTGATCAGGAATTTTCAAAGTATATGCAACAAATCGACGTACTATGAGCACCAAGACTGTGACCAATAATGTGAATCTGATTGGAGTTGATTCCCTTTAGCTCTTTCAAAATGTTGAGGAAATCTGCAATGTGCTGTGCTACAGGGCCTACATTGTTCAGCTACTTGGGAGTAGACAAGAGCAGTTTGGAATTGGTTTTCAAGTGTGGTTCCAGATCCGGATAGACGTCCCCAGTCCACAACCACGACATTTGCAGTTGGGTAATGTTGAAGAACCTCTGCACGTTAAAATTGAAGGAATTAGACCCCCTTCCACTACTAATTGCAAGCAAATCAAAATGAAATTGTAGGGTGAGTAAATGCATAATGCATACGATCTTTTGTAGTTTGTTGACATGGGACTTGTAGAATCGGAGAGAAACCCATCAATGATCAGAAATGTTTGGGCTCCTGCGCGTACAGGAGCAAATGAATTTGCGTTTCCAAATAGTAGCTCGTCTCTTGTGGTTGGATTTCTAAAAATTTTTTTAAAAAATTGCTAACATCCCAAATTCCAACTTGTCAAGTAGATAATTCAACACGGGATTGTCAACTTACGAATACAAAAAGAATTTAGTATCTTCTGGGTTTGTGGACACCGCTGCATAGCCAGCCCTCGCCATAAGGCATACAAATAACACTACCGAAATGCAACACTTCATCCTTGCCAAAACAGTTTAAATTTCTCCAAGTTTCACGAGTCAAAACTATCAAAAGTCAGCAAACTATATACCTACTTTCTAATTGAAGGTTTTGGAGCGAATGAATGATCTCTGGTGCCATATAATTACCTTTTATATGTTTTGCGTGTTGACACTTTGAGCCTGATGCAATTTTTGGATACACCAACACCTTACGTATTTTGAAGGTATCCAGTGTGCACCAGCACGTGTGGTTGGTTATAGGTATATTTTCGCTATTTGGGGTTGTAAATCTCTGTCAGCTAATTGATAACCAGAGTTGTATATCCATCCCATGCAGATTATGCAATTGAGTAATATATCAATATTTATTTTAGCGTGACAGGTAATGAGGAATTGTGGTCGGGATTACGCATTAACTAACTACAAAGGGGATATAGGTTTTCGTTTTCATGGTCCTGAACAAGCCGTCCGCTGAGGTGAACAATGTTATTATGCAAACTTGGGATAGGCAAATGAACGGGGGGAAACGTACGTTAAAGAACGAAAACAATCGCTAATTTTTTTGTTATCAGTTAGGTTGAGAAGTATGAAAAAATCTCTGCTAAATCCAACTGTCTCCCCAATCACTCCGTCGCTCCCTATAAACCCTTGAAAATATTTGCTGAAATGATACATGCCATGCTGCGCACCAAATAAACCGTGAGTCAAGAAGCTCGAAGGTTGAAAATCTGTACAAAGTTCTTTTCTTCATTGACGCAAGTTATTATAAGTCATCATGATGGATGAGTGATTACATAATAATTTTGTGTTAGCTACATAATATGTACTGCTCTTAATTAAATAGTATTCAATACACTGTGAGTTATTTGAACTCGCATAATTAATACAACTTTGTACCGAGAATCTCGCATTGCGTCTGACTTTATAGACGAAAAGTTAAATATTACATATACACGTGTTAAATTAGGTTATAGGTGAGCCCGTGGATCTAATGACGAAATTAAAATGCTCTACCCGGAACGGTCTATCTGACGAGATGCGAGTTTCTAAAATAAATAAACAAAATTTCATATTCAATTCATTTAAAGAAAATGACTTGTAAAAATGCCAGAGCTATAGAGTTTATCAACGTACCCATTTATAAACATAGTTGGAGCCTTGGATTTCATGGAGCCCATCCAAGAATCAAGAAGGAAAAACGGATAGATCCACATTGTGACTAACCCAAAGACAAACACCCAGCCGAAAATGCTGATCAAGTACACAATGCTAATCCAGGTACTTACAAGATCCATTTTGGAAGCTGATGAGAAAATATTAAAAAGGCACAAATTGGATTTTAGGTTTTACTTTTTGAAGCAAATATTTGCACTGCGTCGCACACAAATTAATTACTTGTCTCGCGAAGAGCAAACGTAAGAATGAACTCATAGGAAATACCATAGGAAGTTTTGGCACTATTGGCTATTTGCTAGAAATGATCAATGCCTTTTAATGCTGTCTAAATGCGTGCTATTGTCATGTCATGTATATATGTATACCAGGTAAGTGATTTGGTGATTCGCCACAATCGCCACACAGTGGATAACCTTGAGGTCTCTTCCGTACAACAAATGAGCGACAACGGCAACACCACAGTGAGCACAAGAGAATGAATGGCTCTGGTCTTTTTTATTAAGATGCTCCTAGATTACTAGTTTCGTCTATCATTTTGGAGATTCTTGAAAGGAACTAAAAATCCCATTCTGTTCAGAAGCCTTTCATCCATTACGTCCTCAGCCTTTTTGGTTTTCCTTGTTGATTTTCTGACAAAAGTACTACTTTTGCACCAATGGTCTTTAATATAATATGAGTTTATATGGTTTAATCATTTCTAGAAGCCAAGAAGGGGGCCACAATGAAGCTATTTTCCTAAAACCCAAATGTATTCATATTTGGTCGGGCAATCCAGTTTCATAACCACGATGCATAAAAACCAGTGTGCCGTAACTTCTGACGTACGTGCGGTTAAATATTGTGAAGGATGTGTTTACTTTAGGGATTTTGGAAAATGTTGGTCATCTCTCTGCATTCACACTTTCTGGACATGAAATGTCGGCCATTATTACCATTACAGATTAAGATTAAATTGCGGTTGCACTTTCAAAATGATGAACTGGAGAAATTGCACTGGAGAAATAATCATGTGAACGATGCAAATTTAGGGTTGTGAGATATATTTACTTTGCATATTACAAGAATGAAAAAAGAGTTGCAGTTGGCGTGTGCAGTGAGGAAATTGTCGTTTACTATAGTTTGGAATATTATGTGCATGCAATAGACTCCAATTTTTCCGGTTTTAAAAGTGTTGCAACGAAATGGAAGATTTCACAGACCAACTGGTGGTTTCAATCATCTTGGTTCTTTTATTTCAACTGTATATAATCTTCGCTTTACTTTACAAGGAAGGAAAGTACAAACAAGAAAATAAATAATGATAATTAGTGCTGTTTAAAAATTAGCTGGCTTTTTCATGGAAGTGCATGGACAGGGGGATATGGAAAACAGGCATACGAAAGCTTCCACACACATTTCCATTTCAGTTCATTCAGCTCAGGAGTTTTGCGCTGCTGTTGAAAAGCAAAAGAAAATATACGGTTTTAGTTAAGCTTCTAATTACAGCAATGAATTAGGATAGACTATAGGCAATAGACTATACAGACGCTAGAAGTGTTGACTTTTGGCTATTATTCTTTTCCTACAGTATTATACAAATAATATATAGACATATCGCATCGTACGAGTAGTAGTAAACTTACAAGTGTACATTTTAGCATCTCACTAAAAACTACATGAATAGCGAGACTTTAGTTTAGATGCTTTAGAATAATGTAAAATCAGTCATGCATTGCCACATTGCTCATGAACTTGAAAACATGGCTATTCAATTTTAGTCTAGGTGGTGCCTGGCAATTAAGCCCTGTATCATCCACTCATGTATATAGATACTACTAACGTGTACTAGCGTTTTTTCAACCGTGTTAAGCACTCTCATCCATGTAATGATAGATTCTGTTGCAATCCTCTAAACCTATGCACTCGACTCTTTCAAATTTTCACACAGAGACTATACTGAATTTATAGGTCAAAAGGGGAAATTCCCCGACTGTTTGGAATTCTGGCAAACCTTATACAGGCTCCAGTTACAATTTATTGAGACTTTATTTATTGCGCAAGAATTTATTGAGACCACATGACACTTAGGTATGACATCAACCACCATACCTTTTGATTGAATCGATTGTATCATCCCGAATCTTGGTGAGTCTTGTAGGTGTGGATTTTCCCGACTCTGAACCTTCCTTCTTTTTCCTCGTGAACTCCGACATCCAGCAGGATAGCACAAAAAATGGGTAAATGAACATGGATAAAATTCCCCCCGCCATCAGCCACCCCAGAATATTTAGGAAAAACGCTAACTGCACAAAGGATTCACTCATTGTAATAGTTTGACTTTGTAAATGTTATTATACACACTCAGAAATTTAATCAGGTTTTGTACATCCGTCCGACTGAGCACAATTTTCACTAGAGCCCCTTGGTTCGTCCGTTGAAAAGTGTGTATGATTGAAAAGGCACGGCTGTACTGCGTCCAACCATAAAAACAAACTGAAATAAATAACACTTGCTCAAATTTTTTACAGACATGTTAGGTTTGTAGTTTGCAGTGCCATGCATGCCTAAATGTATCCTTGGATGAAGATTCAGACCGTGGTGAAACAAGCCTTTATTCGTATATGGTTTGCCATGAACTTGCCAATTGCTAAGTTATATAGAGGATACTAATTTTGGCGAGTGTTTTGTTACATGTAAAAAAAATGCGTATTAAAAGGGGTGATCCTAAAATGTGCTTAGAAGAGCGTCTTATTAAGTGTACACTCATTGCTGGTAGATCCTAATAATAATGAGTTTAGACAACAAAAGTGAAGCATGAAGCTGAAATATTATGCTTCTAATTGGTTACTGTAGCCGGGCTGGCACGCTAACAACACTTGGTACAAACTTAATACCAAGCCTTATAGTTTAAAACATTTTTGTGATGTGCGATAACTCACCTACCTACTTGGTACGCGCTGTGGCTGTGTGTTATCTTTGAATCTTCGCTCAGAATGATGAGCATTATACACTACTCCTACAACCTGACGATAGTATCATCTTGTGTCTTGGCCCTGTTGACTGTTGACTGTACCAGTATGAAGGAAAATCTAAGAGGGACTCTGAAAGTTTGTGGATGAATCCCTAAATTCCACACACACATTATGATACTCAATTGAAAATTCTAGTGTTGTATTGTTTAAATTTAAACCGTAAGCTTCATTGTCTAACCGGATATTTTTTAAGTCGTTTCCTCATCATGTCAAGGAATGTTTATGCTTGATAGTCAGAATAACTTTGATGTCTGTCATTTTCCAAAAGGATCCCATGCATGCTTACAAGTAATTTTTATTAGTTTTTTACGAGTGTCCTAGCAGACGTTATTTTTGGATTTTTTTGGATGACACTGACTAAACAATGAAAGGCTGGGCTGGGTGTAAACAAAGTATAAAGTATGTCCGTTGCGTGTTGTGCATTTGTCAACTGACACTGACTAAAAATTTGCAGTAAAAAGTGACACTACTTGCACGCAAACCTCCATTTTTGGCATGCATGCTGTGACAAGTTCGTATTTTGCAATTACATTTTTGTTAAATCTGATAGCATTGACTTTGTGCATTGTCCATTAAATATTACACACAAGATGCCAATTACCCACCTTGTTCCCTCTACAAAAATTAATTTCTAAATGATGTTACATGTCTCCAACACTTATTTAAATAGTTAATGTACATTTTTAAGTAGACTTGACAAAGAAGGCAAGCTTGCATGGAATTAGCTTTTGTTTCATAAACTATGATTTAGTTTGGGGGTATGCACAAATGACATGAAAACAAATGCAGTTTTTACATCTTTTTATTATAGCTATTATAGAGGAAAATAACAGTGATAATAAATACAAAATATTAACAAATCAAAGGAATACTTCAGGACACACAACAACGTAGCTTACAATACAACTAAAAAGTAAACATACAGAATTACATCATTCTGTCCAATTTTCAAGGTTAACTTATACTAAAAACTGCCAACTAACTAGACACATTGGATGGTAATTACTTAGACAAAAATAGCTTAAAATGATTAAAAATTCGACACGTGCCAATGGCTTTTCATACAGACTATACATTTCTCTTCTCCAAGTGTCTTTAACTTCTCGTAAAACAATGAGCGATTCATTGAAATTACCTACGCAAAGTTCACTAAAACAATAATATCTTAAATTCGTATCAGCAGCAGCATCTTATGACTTATCTGAGCAATAAATATATATAATGTGTCTGTCTGTATCTCCTTTGTAAGGTTTAGAATGACATAGCCAAAAACACTCATACTCGAATGGTATGTATGGTAGTATATAACCAGTTATGTTACCATTATATAAGATTCTATCGTAAGAACAATATAGACAGCTACAAAGAGTAGTAATCTTGAATAGATCTATGCGCATAAACTGCGCACATATTTCTTTTTCTCTCAATTAACATCATAAAATCAATATTTGACTGTGCATCCCACAGAGCAGGAGCTGCAGTTAAAATTAACAAGATTATATACATATAATTATATTGTATGCAAAGCATGCACACGATTGTAGCTTGTATACACTTGATGAGGCAAAATGAGATCCAGCTATAGCTGTGACGGTCTGGTAATCAAACAACGATATAGATGTAGCAAAGTAAAACTTTTTTTTCTCAGGACTTTTTTTTGACTAACTGAACAGATGACCAGCAAGTAGTTCAATCAGTGATACAGATCTCATCCAGTCATGTCCTCACTTCTCAGTCTCCTATTCCATCTCCATCATCACTCTCCAGAACGACGACACCATAGCTCACTTGCTTCCAACGGAATGGCTTCATTTGAAAATAGAATGCTTTCCAACTATACTTCCAATTTGGCATGTTGAATTTTTGTCTTTAGCTTCAAAAATTAAGAATACTTTTCAATTTCGCATTTTGCTGAACCAGCAGACTGGCCTGTGTTTTTATACCTATGGAAAAAGTGCACACAAAAAAAATCAATATTTAGGTCACTGCTGAAAAGCATAGAATAGAATGTGGTGCGACAAGAACCACTTTTTCATCCTCAATAATACATATAGGTCACAAGCCATCGGCCTATATATAAATTAGTAAAAGTCTAAAAAAAATAAATAGAGGGAGTCAATAAGCTTACCGTAATAGGCAGGTATTGTTTATTTCAATTTTTAAAACGAAGTCCTTGTTATAAATCTGAGAATAGTTATAGGCGTAAATAGCACCACAAATGCGGGGAACATGAGCACGCAAATGATGCTCAGTAGAAGACTTGCCGTTTGCTTCACAATCTGCGTCATTTTTTGCCTGATTATTTTTCAATAATCCTGGAGTATTCTCAAAACAAATAAATTTCCAACTTTTCCAACGGCAAATCCTGGTAATTAGTAATTATTATTCGTTCGTGCTGATTGTTATTCCTTTGTCTGAATCTACGTCGTACGCCAGTGAAGATGTGCACACTCGTTTTATACAACTGAATGAAATGGTAAGTACAACTGGTTCTGCTGGTTGAGAGTCTATACAGACAAAGATATAAAGTTGGATATATGCACAATACACCTTTCTTCTTCCTCCGATCACACTTGATTGCACAGCAGTGTTCAATAGAATTTACTGCAATGTCGCTGCAACAAGATTTTCTTGAAGATTAGTCGGCCTTTCGTTCCGCAGCTTTATATATATACGAGCAGAATTCCTCCGTCAGAGTGCAAAAGTAGGGATCCACCAATGGGAGCACATCAAGCCTGGAGGTGTGTCGTCGTCGTCGTAGTTGTCTACTATTTATTAATGCTTTTAGTTAAATACAATGTGAAACCTAGTCTGCTTTATTGTATATTTATCAGTTGGATGGGGGCTCATATGAAAGATGCAGACAGACGGATTAATTTCGTTCAAAAAAAAGAGTTAAGCAATATACTTCACTTTGTACATCCATACATCGAAACCCATTCAACCCAACTTATATGGATAGGTATATATGGACCCGTTCGTTCGTTCGTTCCGTGAATTGCTTAACTTTGCTACTTTTAATGATCTCTCATGCAACACGAATACGGTCTCTATATATGGATATATCCTCCGACAAGGAAAGTGTTACATATAAAAATGAAATGCGTTGTGGAGAGAAGGACACAGTATGGGCACATATGGTACCTCCGACGAGAGTAGAGGGACACTTCACCGAGTCAAGCTGGGAAAAGAACAAAAAGAAAAAACTATTTCTTCAAGTTGTCTGGAAATTTCCACTCTAAGCTGTGTACTACTATAGACGGATCAAAAATCGATTTCCCTTTTTAAACTCCTGACAAACTCAAGCACGACTTGGTAGCTTTGCTTCCGTTCGTAAACTGGCAAAGAAATGTGTGAAGAAATGTAAGCAAACATGGCTATATTTCCATGCAGCTTTGTGAGTGGGTGGGTGTCCAATTTTTTATGACCCTCTAAAGTCGCATGCTATTGACCACTTTATTTCCTTCCTCTTATTTAATAAGCACCTTTTTAATAATGATAAAGGTAATTGAAATTGGCTTGATGGAAAATACGCAATGAAATGCATTAATAAAATAGAGTTTTATGTTCTGCTTCAGCACAATAAAAATGATAATCCTATACCATCATTTCATTATGGGATCAAGGTATTCCGCTCCATTATGTTTTAATTTTCCCATGAAACATGCAATATTTATTTCCATTCCCATCTGCTTCCATACTATTTGTACCTGTGCATGCTTTACTACCTACAGAAAGGAATAATTCTCACGGTGCCAACAGGTTTTTCCCCGTTTTGTCATGATGATGATGATGATGTGGGATTTCATCTTAAAATTATTACCAAACAAAATATACCTGCGCGCGATTGAAATGCCTGTAAGCCTCTCATCGTTGACGTAAGTATTAAGTATGCAAATTGGTGAAATTCTGGATGGCACGGCTTTCCACACGACGACAGGATTTTCTTTCAGATTTGGACAAGTGGACCATATATTTATAATCATTGGACAAGAGAAAAATCGTGTGTGGAGGTTGTGGTTATGTATAGATACTGCTTATGTGAATGCTTGGATGTGCAAAAACTGGAAGTGTAAGATCGACGGTCTAGCATATTATAGCATGCCTACTAGTTTCACGCCTTAATTTATACTGTGACGCAACTCAAGGTCGCTTTGTTTGTGGTGCAAACATTTTCGCATTTTTGCATGCCTACTTTATTTTATTACTAGGATCGGACGATGTGGAGAAATTGCGTCGCAGTAGTGACGATAACTAACTATGGCATCTAGAAAGCAGCAGTGGGATTCTACAGTTGGGACTAGTCCAACGAAACCAGACACGACAATAACAAAATAACATTGTCTACCTCACGTGATCTGTCTCGGTGTTTTCTTTATATCCCCCTGTTACTCCATTCGATGGCAAGTTAGTCAACCCGAAGTGATAAAAACGACGTCACCTTACATACCCACATTTTGAACGACCCTGTTCAATGCCACCGGCTGCATTGCTTAACTCAAACAAGTAGATATAGAGTGTGATAATTGGAATGAAAAAATAGGATGACATCCAAATGGTGCTGTGCAGATCCACACCATTCATTTTCTCGCGATAACGCAGATGTATGTTAGGTAATCTGATCCGGTCGGCGGC
The DNA here is from genome assembly GCA_036850665.1 of Dicranocentrus wangi. Taxonomy (NCBI): domain Eukaryota; kingdom Metazoa; phylum Arthropoda; class Collembola; order Entomobryomorpha; family Entomobryidae; genus Dicranocentrus; species Dicranocentrus wangi. The sequence continues at coordinate 5,864 of JAANSN010001047.1, read as the reverse complement.
TATTTGCAGTATTGCTGGAATGAAGTGGGATGGAACTATGGGACGTTGAGACGCGTAGTGCAGCATTGAAATAGTAGTGGGATAACTTTGTCAACTCCAATGTAATATCTGCTCCGTTACAGACTGGGTGAACTGGTCATTTGATTGATAGAGCACAGCTTTAAGTGGGTAAGGTAAAAGACGAGTGCAAAAAACTAGATACGGGCCAGCATCATTGAGGATCATTGTGAAATTCTCTTTTCAGCTACCACTCGAATCATTGCAATTGACAATTTGATGTAGCGTAAAAATTGCTTACAACTTTTTGGTTGCAATTTAAAAAATCAAGTTTGTGTAATTGCAACTCAACGTAACAAGTGTTATTAGAGATTATGAATGTGAATCTTCGGATCGCCGATCGAATTGTGATCGGTAAGCAGGTAAACATGAAGGTTGAAGTTACAACTTCAAACCTGAATGAAACCCCGCACACATTTCCTTAGTTGGGAAACAATGGATGGGTTAGAAAGCTAAAAAGAGTGTTGCCGGAAACGGCAGAAAGCCTAGCTTATAACTTGATACTTGCTATAACCGTAATATGCGTATGCGGATAAAGATTGACTACCACGCCGAAATAAAAATTTTTACACATACTGCATACGAGTAGCCTCAAAAGGTTTTGTATTATGACGCATTTTGGTTGTATGACTTGAAATATTAAGGTAAAGCATATTTCGAAACTTCTATATCTGTTAAATTACAGACTAGCGTGTAGCCCTGTAGTCCAACCCAACACCCAAAACTTACATGTTTATATACAATCTGCTGGCCATGCATATTGACACGCGTTTTATACGCTTCTTCGGGAAGCGTTAACCAGGAAGTATCTTTCCTCCTCCGCCGAGTTGAACCGAGTGAAAATGGAGATGAGATGAGAGCGTTTTGCATCTCCTCTAAAAAACGAATTCTTCCACACTGTCTCCCCTTGTTTTCTCTTTTCTCCCATCGAATCAATCAATAGCAGCAGCATCAACGTTGAGTACTGCCACACAGCCATGATGGAATGTTTAAAAAATATACATACCTATAATCATATTGACTACTAAAGTCGTATCGCGCAAAGTATATTATTGTCATTGTCACACACAGACTCACACAGTGGAAGAACTATATACAAGTGCATATGAGCTGCATGGCCATCGACTAAAATGGAATGTCTGCAATGCCATGTGCAACAAGTGGTTACCCTGAAACAGGTCAAAAATTTCGCAACTATGAAAGGATACTGGGCTTTGTCAAAATCTTCCTTTTTGCTACTCCATACCCCGCACTGTATTCCACAGTGATTCTCGCCATGTATTAGAACGGCAGCAGTTTCTAGCAACCTTCAACTTATAATCCTAGGCTAGCGATGTATTGTTGCTGTGCCATGAACATCGAGTCTTTCTGTAACAGTTGCCTGCACACGTATTCTCATTCTCACAGCACACGAGACGAGGGTGCTCCTCCGAGAGCCAGGATACATTAAACATTCACAATGTATAGGCAAAGGCAAGCATAATACTCTACACTGCTGCTTGTGAAACCTACAAGACGGCAATCCACATCCACTCCACACACGTGTTTATCCTTTTCTAGAGGATACTACACAGCCTACTACAAAAAAAAGTTCTAGGCTAACAATAATATCCACTACAAAGCATAAAAAATCTCATAGAGCGAGAGTCTATCTCTGTGGGGACAGGTGTATAGAGCGGTATGTATGGGTTGTTAGAGATTTGGAAGCTTTCGAAGGAGTACAACTATCAACCCCGAGTAGTCTCTTCATATCACTGTTAATTTGACAGTAGAAAGGTAAATTGAGTGGACACCGCGATGTCACTAAACTCATATAACATCATCCGGCCAGGAAAGCGCACAGACAACACACAGAAAAAACCCTTCAATCTGTTCTATATGCTGTCTGCTCTTTATTTAGTTAAAAAAGTAATCAACGTGGAGGTAAAGAAGAGTTTCTTTATGATCTGGCGATGAGATTTTGAGAGCATCAATGAATGAATGCTCCGTTTCTTCATGCATTATATCATTTTTAAGTGCAGACACATGCACATCGCCATGAACTGTTTCCTGTGTCTTAAACGATAAAAATATGCGGTGAAACAGACACGACCAAAAAAGTTTTAGCGGTGGATGGATACGGTGGATCTGTGGATGAATTATGAATTCTTCTCGTTGTAAATGGAAAGATGTATTTGTCTTCCTGTGCATGCTTTCAAATGGATACGAACGATTGCTTTACCATGTTGCAGGGTTTCCGGCAATTTAAAATAATATTTCTGTACTACTGACATTTGCTTGAAAGATATGCAATATCGGATTTAATATATGTTGGATGAGCCTTCTCCAATTACCACAAAATGTTTTATCTTGTGGAAACATGACTTACGAATATTCAAAATAACCGTGTATATTGTGGTGTCCTGTTCGGTACCAACTTTACATGCCTTATTATTTATTATTTGTCAGATGGAGTTCCATTACGAACGCCCTATGCGCCCTCTCCGAATCTCAACTCTGAACAAAACGAATAAGTATAATCACGCGAAGCATGAGAGGAGGATGATATGACATAATCGCATAGTGCACAAACTCAAGAAAGCATTTTAATGGAAATGCCAAATATATCTATTACGTAAGCCATGACTATCTTGTGTTTATTGAATGGATCATAAATAAATATAAAAAAGCATCAATTTGCACTCAAGTGCTTGAATACCTATTCTTCGTTTTGTTTTGTTGGGATGTTCTGTTTTCCAAAATCAAGCAATCTCTAAAGATTAGTGAACGCAACGCATAAACAATGTGGTACAATGGAAAAATACTACTTTAACCCTAGTAAAGTTTCCAACGCCGGTGATCACAGTGGAATAATATTTTTTGCATGAGAGCAGCTTGCGCATACACACATCTCATCTTGTATACATACTCTTACACATGCATTCCAGTAACCCACACACCCTAGAAAAAACTTACATCCTGCGGCACCAACATAATATTCACAATACGCAAAGCCTCTAACCATTATGTAAAAAAAAGTTCCCCGTGTCCCCGTATAGCACTCCGGCTTATGGTTTTAACTCGTCTGGATTCTGGATGGAGGAGGAATCTGTCCTTGAAACATACAACACAGGCAGACTACATATTACCCTATATTATCCTTTTCTGGCTGGAAGAGAGAATGAGAAACTCGTGTCGTGTTCTGTACACAACAAAACAACAACTTTGAGTGTGTGTTAGTGTTGTGCTTTTGCTGGGACAAAAAATTTACTCCTAGATTCAACTCCGCTGCTGCTGCTGTGCCATTTAAGATTTACCTTGTTTTCGCAGCATTTTAATTCAATGTGCTCACTTCAGCATTACCCGATACCAGGGACGCTCCAGCAAGTGTGATTTTGTGATAAACAGATTAAACGTAGGTGATGTCAAAAGCAGATCGTACGGAATAGTTTCCAAGTCGGCTTGTTCGCATTAAGTTGAGAAGGACTGTTGCCATTTTAAACAAATAATTTTTGACAATTACCAGGACACAATACTCTTGCATAATTGCTCATTCGGTAAGTCATCTATTCTTTCACAATGATTTGCCAGTTTTGCCCGTGTTCCCCTTTTGTATATAAACTTGAAAGCAGTCAATGATTCAGCATATTTGCATTTGCGAAAATGTATCCCCAGCTTTTTGCTCGTATTTTGCAAAAAAAATCTGCAACCAGACTTTTTCTGCTGCTCATGTCGCAGGGTCTCGGGTGTAGTCGGTAGGGTTGCAGTGAGGAGTTAAAGCTCTCTATACATATTTTGGATCCGAACCGAATAAATGTAGGAAATTGCATGAAAGGGTTGTAGACAGTCTAGACTAGCTTGAAGTTGCATGCAATATTATGCTGAATCTGAAACTAATGAAACGGAAAAACAGATTTATGAATAGGTATTTTTACAGCAAAATTGTGATATCATGATATCCTCGTGTACAAAACACTCATAATTGAAGTGAAGAATAACGTCAAGACCGAGTCAAGTCGAATTCCCAAAAAATTGGGACGACATCATAAGTATATTCCAGAATGAAAGTGATTTTGTTGACAGGAGTGACATTTTTGCTTGTAGCCTGGGAGCTGTGAAAAATAGGGAGTTGCATCAGGCGAACCATTGATGAGCCTCATGTGACTCCAGATTCGTGGATACAGGTCAGCTTGTAGGTCATTCACATGCTATGGTACAGAGAACAAGATATTACTGGATAGAATATATATATTATGGAATATATTGCACTGAAGTAATACACTCAAATGTCAGATAGCAGTGGCATATGGAGAAAGAGATTCGGCTAAGCCATAAAATTTGGGATTTATGTACGATATTATCCTAAACGAAATTCGTGCCAGGACATATAGGTATTCATATAATCATGATCACACACAGGTTGACCTTGTAGAGGTTCACAAAGCATGTTATCTTATGCCCATCCCACAGATTTTACTCTCGCACACCTCTTCTACCCTGTCAAATGATCATTACGCGTGTGCATGCTTGAGCCACGTTATCATAAAAATTGGAGAGCTAGCTGTAGCGTACAAAACCTCATGATTTGACTTAATCTCCTTCTTTTAGCCCGGCAGGTTGACACACGGCAACAACACGACTACCACATCATATTCTCAAGAGCATTCTATTTTCTGGGAAATCTTCCACCCCGATTTCAAATTTCCAAAATGTCAGGTCCAAAAATCCTCATCACCGACCCCGTTGATGCAGTTTGTGCCAACTATTTAGTCAAACATGGCTGTCACGTGGATCAAATCAAGCTAACCAAGGAGCAACTCCTGGAAAACATTAAGGTTTTTTTTGACAATCTGGTAGAAGCATTTTTAGAGCACGTACAAATACGCGGTCACCAGCTGAAAGCACGATCAATTTTTTTCAGAACTACGATGGACTCGTTGTCAGATCCGAAACCAAAGTGACTGCTGATATTCTCCAAGTCGCAGGTAATTTGAAAGTGGTTGGGAGGGCTGGAACTGGGGTTGACAATGTTGACTTGGATGCTGCAACAAAGCGAGGAATCCTCGTCATGAAGTAAGCCTATCATTTCATATCTGATTGATGATGATGAGACACTCACGAATACGAAGAATGTTTACCTTTAATCCAGTTCCTAAAACTGGGTCAATATTCCATTAAGCTAAATTCCAATATTCTTTTGTAGTACCCCAGGGGGAAATACTCTCAGCGCAGCTGAACACACATGTGCCTTAATTGCATCGATGGCAAGGTAAGGTATATTAAAGCTCTGGTGTAGCTTATAAAAGACCGAAATCTTTAGTATATTCCGCTGTATTTTGTTTGATCCTACGTAAACTCTACCTCCAACAGAAACATTCCTCAAGCCTGTGCAACTTTGAAAAATGGAGCTTGGGATAGGAAACTTTTCTCTGGAAACGAGCTTTATGGGAAAACATTGGCCATTCTGGGTCTTGGCAGGATTGGCAAAGAGGTCGCTCTGAGGATGCAATCTTATGGAATGAAAGTAAATATATGCGACTGATTATTTACGACTATTGAGTTTTTCTCTAAATTGTGTCCTTAAAAACAAATTATTTCTATACTTTCCAGACAATTGGTTACGATCCTATCGTTCCAGCCGAAGTTAGCGCGGAGTTTGGAGTAGAGTCTCTTCCATTAGATAAAATCTGGCCGTTGGCGGATTTCATCACTGTGCACGTTCCACTCATTCCCCAAACTAAACGTATGGCTCATATCATAATAGAAAGAATTCCGACGTTTCAAGCGGTCTTTTTGTAGTTAGTTGTCTGATACATTTAATGAATAAT